>JAIUZE010007332.1:0-19320 GCA_022085475.1 Heliosperma pusillum | reverse complement strand
ATCCAGCTGGTTTTCAACCTTATTCTGGAATTCTTTGAACTTGTCAAAGGACTCACTTTTATGCTTCATTAAGTAGACATAACCATATCTACTCAAATCGTCCGTGAAAGTGATAAAATATCTATAGCCATCTCTAGCGTTGATTGACATAGGTCCACACACATCAGTATGTATGAGTCCTAATAGGTCAGCAGCGCGCATTCCAAAACCTTTGAAGGAAATTCGAGTCATTTTGCCTATGAGACATGATTCACACGTGCCAAAAGATTCATAGTCAAATGGGGAGATAGTCCCATTATCAATGAGCTTTTTCACGCGTTTTTCATTTATGTGTCACATACGGCAATGCCATAGATAGGTTTGATCTTTGTCACCAACCTTTGCTTTCTTATTACTCACATGCATTATATCTGTGGTTTGATCTAAAACATATATTCCATTTATGGAAACAGCTTTACCATAAATCATATCGTTCAAAGAGAAAATACCGCTATTATTCTTTATTACAAACGAAAATCCGTCCTTATCAAGTACGGAAACTGAAATAATGTTCTTAGATAAACTGGGTACATAGTAACAGTTATTCAGAAATAACTCAAAACCACTAGGGAGTTGGATTACATATGTTCCCACTGAAACGGCAGCAACTCTCGCTCCATTCCCCACCCGCAGGTCCACATCACCCTTTGCGAGAGTTGTGATGCTTCTTAGGCCCTGCAAATGATTACACAGATGAGAACCACAACCAGTATCTAGTACCGAAGTTCCGAAACATGCATGGTTAATCTCAATCATATGAATAAAAGATGACGTACCAACAGGAATGACGCGGCCTGATTTTACGTCTTCAGCATACACGGGGCAGTTCCGCCTCCAATGCCCAGACTTGTGGCAATGGTGGCACTCCACGTTATCTTTGCTCTTTGTCTTGCCTTATGAGCTACAGCTAGTCTCACCAGGCCCACTCTTGACCTTTCCTGGCTTTTTGAACTTTTGCTTCCCTACAGCTAGGTCAGCTTGAGCCTTGCCCTTACCCCTACCCTTGTTGTTAATCATGAGAACGTCCTGTTTCACGCTCCCACTCAATTTCAGATCACTCTCGGTATGTACGAGAAGTGAGTGGAGCTGATGAAGACTTTTCTTCATATCATTCATATAGTAATTTGCCCTGAAAAGGGCAAAACCATCATGAAGTGAATGGAGCACACGATCAATAATGATCTTCTCATCGATTTTACAACCAAGAGCCTCCAGCTTCTCGACATTCTGGATCATAGCAAGAATGTGTGGGCTAACCGCTTGGCCCTTATGGAGTTTTGCTTCAAAGAAGCGACAGGTGTACTCATAGCTAACGATCCTCGGAGTTTTCGAGAACTCGTTAGAGAGAGTGGTGAAAATCTTGTTTGCACCCTGGGCTATGAATCGCCTCTGCAAATTGGATTCCATTACAAAGATGAGTACGTTCTTTAACGGACCCGCCTCCATAACGAAATCACTATAAGCAAGTGATTCATTTGCTCCTGCATTGGGGCCTGGGTTAGTTGGTAGTGGCTCAGTCAAGTACTTGAGCTTACCGTCAGCAATGGCAGCATTCCGTAATGCCGCCTCCCAGTCCGCAAAGTTTGACCCATCATTCTTCAGTCGCGTGGACTGATTCCTGTTGTCCATAAAGATCTTTAGCCAGGACTCGCGAGCGAGTGTAGCACTTGGCATTGGGTCGTCTGTACGTCCAGCCATTTGTTATTTTTGCAGTTATATCTTTATATAACGGATTCAAGAAACTGTGAAAAGAAGAAAAATTATGATAAGTTTCATCGTTTTAAAGTTAAGTCTTAATGCAAAAAACTGTTTAATGCGATGACTCATTCATTTATACAATTGACCTCCCTCAAGAATTATATAAATGATCCCAAGACTCAATTTCTGTAAATTGATAAGCCAACATTTTGGCTAATTCTACCTTTAGAATTCTCGGTCGATAAATTTCTGTAAATTCTATCTTTAGTCCATTATAATCCCGAGATATTACTCGGACTACAATGTTGAGGTAAAATAGGTCAACACTCACTACTTACCCAACGTAGAAGGGGTCATATTAGGACTTCCGACGAAGAAGGGGTTCATAGTAGTTTTTCCTATAAAGACTAATCTCAATTTTCATTTTAGAGGAAGATCCCATCATCTTAAATTTAATTCATTTTAAGTGAACAAATTCTAGCATTTCGTGAATGATTTAGACTAAGGTGATGGCCCTATGAACGAGTGACATCTGTATGTCTAAGATGAAAATTCAAAACTATATGAATCATTTTTCATGCAATTTAGGTGGTTTGGTTTAGGCGGAATATGATGCAGTTATTTAACATGTGAAAGAAAAGCAAAAGAATGGAAAAAACCGTAAACTATTACAACGGTCCTAGTGTGGCCTAACTACCAAAATGAACAGTAAATACAAGTTTGGAATCCATCCTTATGGACCCGAGAAGCTTGACTTTGTCTCATCTTGGTCCATGTAGCGGGAGTGAGCATCCGATCTCCGTCTCTAGTCTTCTTAAAATTACAGTTAAAAATTACAAAATAAACCTATTTACATTCTAATTCCAAAACATAATTAAAAGAAAAATAAAAGGAGATTCGAGATCTCAAAATTACAACCAAACCATGTTTTCATCATTACGAAAACATGATTAACTAAAGCCACACTAGGTATTATATTTTTCAACCAATTGCAAAAATACGTAAAATAAACCATTCATTCATTCATTCAACAAGAAAATGCATCAACTATATAAATTAATACTACAAAACATAATTCATTCATTATGTTGATTAATTATCCAAACCACCATTCAAAACCGATCAAAATTATGTGACAATTCCTTAATTGCCCACAACAATTTTAATCTTCCATAATCCATTTTATTTTAAACCTTTTTAAAATAATCGGGTATCATTATTGTGAACCTTTTCTACGGGACATTGTACACGCGAACAGTACCAGTACCCAAAAAATTTTTTTTTTTATTTGATTCTTCTTCTCACGGTTTTATCCAAAAGAAAAAAAACCGAAAAAGACAATAAAAATAAAAAAAACTGCTGTACACAGCAAAATTAAAAAAAACAGAAATTTTTTTTTTTTAAACAGCAGCAGTGAACAGTAACCGGGCTGCACAAAAAAAAAATTTCGGTTTTGCCAATATCGCTAGATCGGTACAAATTTCAATATCTAATCGTTATTAAAATTGATTCAAACTAGATTATTCAATTTAACCTTTTAAAATGAACATCTAAATCATGATTAACTCGATTATCCTTATATTCATTTAATCACAATCGCTTTGAACATCATTAAAATTGAATCATTATTCAAAAATCATCAATTTAAAACAATGAATCCGAAAATAATAGCAACAACAAAATCAAAACAATTCCATCTTATTTTAATTTAATCCTTATCAAATTAAAACATCCACAAATTATTATATTGAATTTTAACCTATTAAAATAACAATATCAATAAATCAACAATGGAAAAACAAAACCCTAAAAAAAAACACACGGCTACCAACAAAAAAAAACAGCCGTGACTATATTTTTTTCGGTAATATCAAAAAAAAAAAAATTTCTCAAATTTATATTTCATAAAAATGAAAAACATATAATATAATTTTGTAGCCAAAAGCTCTGATACCACTTGTGGGAAATAACTGTTTACATCCCCTTAAAATTTAGGATTATAACAAAATTATATAATATGAATTGCAAGTCATAGATATGAAAACGATACAAATATAGAGAAAATGAATTAAACCTTTGGTCCTTAGCAAAATCGGCCTAAGAACAGATATCAAATTAGATATCCTCCTAATTGTCTCACCCAAGATAGATTGAGATATGCCCTTCTCCTTTGCTAGAAAGATGATTAAAAGTTACTGTTAACTTTTTAGGTTTTGTGATTTGTGTGATGGAGGCACAAGAGAGTAGAAAATTAGGTTAGAAATTTTCTCTTCCTCTCTTTGTATTTCACGGCACCCTTAGGTCAATTATGAGGAGATTTAGTCTCCTCAAATAACTACCCATTGACCCGAAAAACCCGAGTGTATCTGGACACTTTTTCCGGTCATTTTAGCTTCTAATATAATGTAATATATTATAATCGTCATTAGTCAAAGACCGACATTATAATACATCATTAATTATAATATCCGTATATTTATAATTTTCCAATTAATTATAACGGTTTATGTTTAATTAGCTTACATTATATACAACAATTAAATATAACCTTTTATATTCAATTTACGAATTACAGTTAATTCGTCTTAGCTAACATTATTTAATCGTTATTAAATAATTATATCATCATCACATTGACTAACCTTTTAGTCAAAAACACTGACTAACCTTTTAGTCATTTAATAAGGCATCAATATGATTATTTTCTCAATCAATCACATCTCTCAATCACATCCTTTAGGTGTGACTTTTAGGGACCAGTTGATCACCGCCATCTGTATGACGATAACGTCAAACTTATCTAGCAAGCCAACCGTTATCGATAAACGTTAATCAACTAATTACAATACAAAGTATACCCTGTGAACCTACAGAGATTTATTTACGTTATTGCACTAACTGTGGAGGACACTGGCTCAAAGTGATAGCATTGGCTTGTTCATGTGGAGGGTGTCCTTGAGGAGGAGGAAGATTACCTGATTGTTTATGTGGATTTTGAATTGCCAATTGGGCAATTTGAGTATCAACCATCTTATTATGAGCTATTAACTGTGAGATCTGAGCATCTTGCTTTTGTTGTATCATAAGACTCTGCTGCAACATGGCTTTCAATTCCGTCATATCATTACTTGGAGGTGGTGGAGGTGGAGGTGGAGGTTGTTGAAAGTTTTGGCCTCCTTGATTGGAACGATTGAACTTACCTTGGAAAATGCGATTCTGAGGAATCACATAAGAGGAACCTTGTTGCTGATGTGGCGGTGGGGTAGGATTAAGAACATTCTGACTTCAGTAGGAGAGATTGGGATGCTCTTTTGTCCTTTCATTGTAAAAATTTGAGTAAGGTGTACCTTGCTTAAAAGATTGAAAGGCAAGGACTTGCTCAACCGTACTCATACATTCCACTGCATTATGCTCCATAGTACCACATCGTTCACAGGTTGGCTCTTGTTGAACCATGGCATGAACCGTTTGCTTATTTTCCAAGGACTTTGAAGTTTGTAACTTGGCAATTTTGGCAGTTAATGCCTCCAATTGAGCTGCAACTGCATTATCCGTACCTCCTCTCCTCATATTACCCCTAGGATTCCCATACTCAGCAGTGTGAGTAGCCATCTCATCAATTAGCTTCCAAGCATTGGCATCAGTAGTGTTATTTTGAAATCTCCCATTAGCAGCAGAATCGAGCAATGTCCTCTGATCATCATATAACCCATTATAAAATTGGTTGCATAAGAACAAAGAATCAAAACCATGATGTGGAACAGACTTGACAAGCTTTTTGAAGCGAACCCAGGCCTCATTAAAGTTCTCATTGGGACCTTGTTTGAAACTTGTGATTTGACTTCGAATGGCATTGGTTTTCTGTGGCGGAAAATATCTTTTATAGAATACAAGATCCAAAGAATTCCAATCGGTGATGCCAAGTGCAGCCATATCTAACTCACTCAAGCAATCTTCTGCCCCGTCTCGTAGTGAAAAGGGAAACAACACCAACTTGATCTGATCTTGTGTCACCCCACCCGTTAAAGAAATAGAGCAACAATAGTTAGTGAATTTCTCCATATGCTTAGCAGGATCCTCAGTAGGGCTTCCTCCAAACATGTTTCGCTCCACCAAAGAGATATAAGTTGGACGAATCTCAAAAGTACTATTCCCCGTAGTAGGGAGTTGAAATCCCTTGGGAATAGATGCAACGGTAGGCTCCGAATGGCTGGCTAGAGTAGGCATGGTTGTAGTGGGTGCAGAAATAGGTGTATCCTCTTCTAAGGACGGTTTTTCTGCGACGAATTCGGCGTAAACTGTTTCAAGCGTACTCAAGTCTTCCGCTTCTTGAATTTCCTTCCAAAAGTTTAGTCTAGACCGGAGAGTCTTCTCTGGTTCGGAATCGTAGGGCACGAGAACGGACCTAGAACACTTGGGCATAAACAAAAACTAAAGAAAAGGATGAGAACGGTCTCAAGGAACTTAGGTTCCCTGAGACGAAAAAGACAAAGTAAGTAGAAACTAACAGAAAACTGTTGCCTCCCCGGCAACGGCGGCGCCAAATTTGATAAGGGTAAAGTCGCGTCACCTTAATCAAAGTAAAACCTAATTCACTACTAACTAATAGTCAGCGGTAAGCAAGGTATCGAATCCACAGGGAGGCGGTAGTATTCTAATCTGTTAAACTAGGTTTGTCTTCTTAAGTAACAATTTCGGGGTTTGAATTGTGGTTTCTAAACTAATAGCAATTAATAACAACAACTAAAGTAAACAATAATAACTAATAATAATAACATTTAATAATAAGCAATGACAAACTAATATGGTTGAAAACAATGAGATTAAAAGTCTAGGGTCTCAGGTTCACTAGGATTATTGTTCGGGGATAGGGATAAAATCAACTATCGTGCAATAAAGCTATCTAAGGTCACAAGATCGGTCGATTCAACTGTGCCCTTTAGATCTACAATTTAACATGCGATCGCTATCATTAAACGAGTTCTATTCAATTATCGTAGCCTATCTTAGTCTTTACCCGGTCGGTATCAATCCTAATTCGCGAGACTAGTTAATTAATCCTGGTCAGTAATCAAACAACTAGAATTAAAACGATAATCAAACGATAACCATGCAATTGCAATTCAATTAATTAATCTACCCCTTCTAACAATCCTAGATCCCCTTTCAACCCTAGAAAGGAATTTAGCTACTCATAACGATATTAATTACAACAATATTAAATAAAGTAAGCATGATTAGTAATTATGAAAGGATGAACAAAGAATAATTAAAGAACAAGAAGGCAATTAAATTGAAGAACAAAGAAAGATTGAAGAATACCGAATACAAGTTGAACTAAAGACAACCGTCTTTGATGAATCAAATCCGGAGGAAAAGTAAACTAATTAGGGTTTCTGAATTAAAGCCTAAAAGTATTCAATAGCCTCAGGAAGCATGTCTAATTATGAAAGACGAGCTTTCTTTTTATAATACAAAAGGTCTAATTAATTTGGTTAAAGTTTAGGAAAATTAGAGAAAACCGCCGAAATAAAGCTTGCTCGATCGAGCAAGGGTATTCTGCTCGATCGAGCAACACATGACAACGACTCGACCGAGCAAGGTTGGACTGCTCGATCGAGCAGACCTTCCTTTAGCTCTTTTTCTTCACTTTCATTCATTTATTCTCTTTTCTTCCTCGATTTCCGTGCCTAGCTTCTACGATCCTACTCAAAAAGCTCCAAAGGCATCCAATCTGCATTAGAACATAACAAAAGCGGCAGAATCGATATTCTAGCTAAAATAGCATAGAATAAGCAAGGAAAGACGGTAAATCGAGTTATTTGTGACTAGGGGAAGCATAAAATATGTATATAAATAATGATCATCAGTTATCGATATAAGATACATTTTAAATGCCAAGCTAAAATCTTCTATTCCACAATAGATTTTGATTTTAGTATACATGTTGCCCTCTTTCATCCAACATTAAAATCCAACCATTCCTTTCGAAAACGTAATATGAATATGTCACTCTTTATGAATGAAACGTCATTCACGTGGAAAACAATTTCTCCCACTGAATTTCATGTCTTTACATGATAACTTAAACTCCCACTTAACTTCATGTCTATACATGACTTTTCGACGATTCGAGTGAAACCCTTCTTATATCTTATAATAGAAAAGATCATCATAACCTCTAGGTAGATACATACAATAGGCTTGTGTCATGTACACATCCTATTCCAAATCTCTATTTGAACATGTGGATTTGATGTGTATCTTGTACACACCTATTATGAGGTATTTTCTTGATGATTTGGATCTAAGCATAGTTACGCATTAACTTGGCTTTTGTAGACATCTACATGTCTATCCATGCAACTACAATTGGACAACTCCAAATAAAATATTTTCTTTTGCATAGATTCCATATAGTTTCATAAGTTTCTTATGTTAGAAAATCAAATTTTTAAAATTTCTAGGTACTTCCACTTCATAGATCATAATCTTATTATTTCAAGAACATTTTCATTTGGTCTCGTCACTAGTCTAAGGATTCACCTAAGAACGCTTTCTTTTGGTCTCCTCACTAGTCTTGAGTCTAACCTAAGAACATTTTCTTTTGGTTTTCTCACTAGTTCCTAACTAGGTTTTCGTTGTGGCTTATTTTCTCCCACTCTATCTTTAGAAAAATACAATTATTTTCTTTAAAGATAGCCTTATGAGCCACAAACAATTTTGTACTCATACTCGTGAGGGAGGTAGAAGTATTACAACATGACCTTAAGTGATCTACTAAAGACTTCTTTGTAAAGACATCGAATCTTAGCTTCAATATAGACTAGTTCTATAAGAGCTAAAGAGGTGAACTCATATTCATGTCATTTACTTTCTTTATAAGTGGTATGGCCAATTGGTTTGGTAGATTTCCTATTTTGAATTCAATAACTCAATTTCGACTTAGCAATTGATCTTTCAAAGTGAGAATCGAATTCTTAGCCTTTTATTATAATGATACCATCATAATATTTACATGATCAATTTGAGTCGATACAATTTATGTTATTTGTGCAAGTATAGTATGATGACAAGTTTTTAGAACTAAAAAGTTTCAACAAACCGAATGACTTGGGTTGAGAACCAAGTCACTAAATCCAATTACAACCAATGTCAATAAAAGGAATTGAACAAATTTCCATGTCAAACAAGGAAGTTATAAAAGTTCTAAAAATAATGTCTCAAAATACATCCCAAAATTTTGACAATTCAAAATGAGACCAAGCTTCCATAGGTCTTCAATCATGGGTAGCTACCTTAGCTTCCATTGAAGAGCCTTCTTAGGCTTGCTTGTCCTTACCTTTATCCTTGCTAGGATGCCCTAATTACAATTAAATATGGTAAGAATCACAACTCGTATCTATATACCAAAGTTGAGATCATAACATAAACGATAGGGATAAATTACCAACTGAAACATCTTTCCAGTTTTGATATCTCATATATATTTAGTGCAATTTTCCTTCCAATGCCCTATTCCATTACAATAATGGCACTCGTCCTCGGTTGAGGCACCTTTCTTAGGTTTGGGTGATCTATTCTAAATAGCTTTTTCCCTTTCCTTTGAAGGTGGAGGGCTTCTTCCCTTTACTACCACCTTTCTTGAACTTCCCCTTACTATTATATCCTTGGAGGTGCTAACATTTAGTCTCATGTCTCTTTTAGCTTGCACAAGCATCTTGTGCAATTCATGGATAGAGGTTTTCATGTTTTGCATATTGTAGTTTATCCTAAACTGCACATATGCTTTGATTTTCCCCAAGGAATGTAAGACTCGGTCGATAACGAGTTGTTCAGGAATGGTCACCCCTTGCAATTTAAGAGTCTCGACATGCTCAATCAATTTGAGTGCATGAGGGCTAAATTTTGGCCCTCTTTTAGGTTCATGTCGGAAAAATGTGGAAGCCATCTAATATTGTATGATCCTAGGAGCTTGTGAAAAAAAAAACATGGTCACAAGCTTGGCATAGATCTCATAGGCCGTGCTCATCTTATGGCACTCCCTTGAAGTCGGCCTCCAACGAGAAGATCAAAACGTTTTTGATCGCGGCGGACTCTTTGTGGCTAGCCTCATAGGCTCGCCTTGCGTTGCGGTTGACCTTTCATTAGGTGCGGTGGGAGAGGCCTTGGCAAGGTAACGAAACCTGTCGTCACCCGCCGCGGCCAAGCGGAGTTGCATATCCCAATTGGTAAAATTAGCGCCATTCTTTTCTAACTTGCATCGATCCATGAAGGATCGAAGCAATGAGACATACGTGAGATTTGGAGCATAGGTGGTGGTGGACGAATTAGCATTTGCCATTGCGAATTAAACAATATTAACTACAATAAAGGAAATGTCAACATTTATCATTTTAAATACTTGTAAACATTTTAAACAAGTTTTAACATTTAAATAGTGACCTCTACCCAACTATTATAAATGATTACGAGATCCAAATTCATATCAACTTGGGCACGGTAAGCCGATTCATCCCTCATTAACATAATTCGGTGGATTAACTCTTTAATCGATTCTACATTAGAACTCTCGGTCGATAATATTACTTTAATATTTATCTTAAGCCGGGAACACATGCGGCTACGGTCGCAAATACTTCCGTTGAGCTCAATCCAAATTTCGAAATAATAACATTTATTACCCCACTTACCCAACGTAACAAGTTTAGTACTCCGGTGAGCCGAGCCTACTTCCTTGCGAAATTGGGATTCATGGGTTCTACATTTGGTAAGGCTTGATCTCAATTATTTGTTATGAGAGGTCATGTCAAATCATAATCTATCATGTTGAACTGAACTAAATCGATGAATTAACGATTATTTTAATCTGACACGGTCGAATACTCGATGAAATATGCATGTCATGTTATGGCCATTTGGCAATGCATGCAAACATATTAAATAAAAATGCAAGCATAAAAATAAAACTCCTAGTATGGCATTTCCTAGAATAGAAAATCATATATTCTATTACAAATTCGGAAACCAACTCCTTTGGT
Organism: Heliosperma pusillum; assembly: GCA_022085475.1. Taxonomy (NCBI): domain Eukaryota; kingdom Viridiplantae; phylum Streptophyta; class Magnoliopsida; order Caryophyllales; family Caryophyllaceae; genus Heliosperma; species Heliosperma pusillum. The sequence goes on along the minus strand of JAIUZE010007332.1, from coordinate 8,542 downwards.
CCCTTGAACTTCATAAGCACGCCTCCCAAGGTCACCGTCTCTCTCGGAACTCCTTTTCGAATGGCACCGTCTTTGGGAAACTCCGATTTTACAATTAGTTACAAAATATATAATAAAATTACAATAATTTTCTACTATACATTTGTAAAATAAAATAATACAATAAAAGTGATTCGAGATCACATTAAATTACAACCGAATCAATATTCCCTTACATTTCGGGCAATATCGATTAAAACTAAGGCCATACTAAGATAAAGTTACATAATTCCAAATTACATAAACCAAAATATGACATTCATAAATTGAAAATATGACATTCATAAATAAAAATGCAGCATTATAATATGTATATAAAACATGCTCATGTTAAATGTCAAATCGCCCTATATTACGGTTTATATCGAATATAACCCTGTTTTACGGAAATGTGTGATGATAACACTTTAAAATCACCAAACAATACTTAAATCATATTTAAGTCCAAGTTAATTATCCCATCTCATTTAGGCCTCAAAAATTAGTCTTCACTCAATTTTTTGACAATAATTCAACTTGTTGTTATATAATTGCTCATTTTAGACTTTAAAATCATATTTTAATCAAATAAATCCAAATTTAATTACAATAATTTCAAATTTTGAATTTTAAATTCTTGAACATTCTGTAAAATTTTCATGACACTCATAATGTCAAAATTCATGGTTAAAAATTTCGAATCGTTTTTGAGAAAAATGGGTTGCACTTTATCGGTTTTATCAAATAAAATACATAAAGCATGCAAAAATTAATCATATTAAATTTTCAACTTTAGATCTGAAATGTGGGATATTTAATAAACCAGGACCAATTTTCTCTTGTCATGAAATTTAATTTAGCTATATTTGCTAAATAAGTCACTATTTATGCCATTTTTACATTAAAAATTCATACATAATGCTAGACATATCACATTAGTCTCAACCTTTCCGGTCTAGCAATAAAATATGCATGTGACAACATACTAAAATTTCATGGTCAGATTCAAAGCGGAAGTAATTTTAACCATCTAACTTTTATTTATTCCATTTTATCATATAAAAATCATAAATCATACGAAATAAGTCCACTTCACACGAAATTTTAAATACAGTAAGTAAAAATCATGTGTGATATTGTATAAAACTTTCAAGGTCATAAGATAAGTCTAACTATTTTTTGTATTTTAAACATCATTTTACTCATTAAAATGTAATAAAAATACTAAAACTCATATTTGAGCACTATAAATTTCCATAAATCATCAAAATGACCTAAAATAATATTAGGACCAGAATATATTGACATGCAAATAACTTTGTGATTTTATCTTATAAAACACAAAATACTAGTTTTCTTTAAGTTACAATAACTCGAAAAAACTAAAAATCGATTATGCATGCAACAACCTTGGCTCTTGATACCGCTTGTAAGTTTCTTAAACTCAATATTAGACATTTCTAATATCATTTTACAATTAGTTTACTCTTAAACTAAGTAGATCTTATGCATGCATAACATAAAACAAATAAGGAAGAAGAAATTGTTCCTTACATTGAAAATAAACGATTTTGGGCACAAGATTAGGACTCCTTCCTAATCTTGTTCTTGAGCTTAAATAATAAGGATGAACTCCAAGTTCTTAGTATAAGAACACTCCTCTAAGTTGCACCCAAGACTATTCCATAATCTCTCAAATATTAGCATACTAGTATAATATATGAGATCCCCTTAATATATTACTAATAACTCTAATACTACTCTTAGTAATTTTATTAGTAATCTATAAACATAAGTTATGAGAAAAACTTCTTAAGTTTTTCTTTTAGAGTGAGAAGTGATATTTTATGAGAGATAAGCATGGATAATCATCTAATGAAAAATTGAGAACTTCTTCTCATTTTAGGGTGGGTGGCCGGTTGGTAGTTCTTGGAAAGAGCCAAGCATGCTCCACTTTTTGTCTTATCAAAATAATAGGGTAGGCTAGAGTTAGGGTAGTAATCATGTTGTTTCATCCTTAATAAGAACAATAATCATGATCTACAATCCTACCCTTTAGCTCACCTAAACCGGTGCACCACATCATAATATAGGTGTCCATTTTATCTTTGTAATTTGTCATTTGTCATATGTGTAACATGTGACATGTAACATGTAATTAAGCTTATAAATGTACATTTAACTAATTTAAATGCAATTTCATAACAAATAAATTAGACTTAACATTTTAAGTCACATTTTATAATTACATGTAAATAAAATGGGTCATCTTATATTTGGTTAGTATAATTTACAACAATTTGTAATTATAATCGACCAATTTCACTTATCTCAAATGTTTCATAAACATAATGCATTCTTAGTAATATAACAATTAACTTACCAAAATGAATCTTATTTAATCATATTACAATAAGATATAATTCTCACTTTAAACTTGTTCAAATTAAGGGATTAATTAATCTGTATCGCTATACAATTAATTAATGTACATGATTAAGGGATTGTCCTTTAGGTGTGACCTCAAGGGATCAACTGATCACCACCGTCATAAGACAGTAACGTCAAACTCAATTGAGCCAATCGTTACCGATTAATGTTGACCAGTTGACTATAATATTCATCATCCCTTTTGTATTCTTTATTATTGAGATTTAATTATGTAATCGCACTATTGTTGAGGACACTTACTCCAACAGGGACCTCCTTGGGTTGACCAAAGCTGAGGTAGACCGCTATGTCACCTCAAAGGGTGTCCGCAAGCATGATTTTCTAAATCGGTTCATAAATCGGGAAGACCCTTCTTTATCGTATGTTGCGAGGCGCAGGGCCTTTGGATTTTGCCTTTTGCATAGCTACATCTTCCAAGGGCACATTGACAAGGAAATGAGAGGGGATCCTCTTTTCTTGAGCTTGGTGGAGCAAATAGAGTTGCGCAAGAGCCCAGCTTGCCTTTGCCTAGGTGATATTATTATTGGCCTTGATAATAGAAAGGCTGACCGCGAGCTTCCATATCTGGGGAGTCTCGTCATTTTGCAGGTAGGAACCTTTCTTTCTTTTTTTTTTCTTTTTTTTTGTTTTATTTATGTTGACGGACTTCTTTTCTGCTGCAGATATGGTTGATGGAGCGCCTGCGATTGATGAAGCCCTCAGTTGATGTTTGAGGATATCGCGCTCGATCCATTACCATGAGGACTAGGCTCTATATGGTAGACTTCTCTAGGATTCCCAATTATTGGGGTAACAAGCTGAAGGGTGAAGGTGGCCCTTTGATAAGGTGGACTGTGCCATGGTGGCACCTTAGGGTGGTTACTGGAGTATAATCTTTAGATCCGATTCGGGCACTCCGCGTTCCTGGCTTGGAATTCATGGTTTGCGTCTTTCCTAAAAGACTGGCGAGGCAAGTGGGCTTCAAACAAAGGATCCCCTGACTTGACACTGTTCCTCAAACTGCCTTGGCTCATACTGCGGAATCATGTACAGAATGGGCAACTAGATGTGTGCAAAGGAACATGTGGTTCATACCCTCTCCTGTTGGCTTCCTATGGGTATCTGACTCATATCTGAGATGGAGAAAGGCTACTACTCTAGAACAGCACAAGAAGTTAAGGAAACGCGAACTTATGGATTGCAAGATCTATGAATCTGGTAAGGAAAGGTCAAAATACTTGACTGAAGGGGAGGAAGAAGCCGGATTCCTAGTCATGCATCCAACGAAGAGGTCAAGAACTAATCCTGCTGCAAGGGTGGTGATAGATAGACATGGGAATGCAAGACCGCGAGAAAGACCGTTGGTGATTAGATATGAGATAACGCAGGAGTGTCCACCTCGTGGTCGACACAAGAAGGATGACAAAGGCAAAGGCAATATGGAAGAGTAGCCTTAGTCAATTTATATTATGTAGTATTATTATTATTTTTGAGTTGTAATAAAAGATGGGATTTTTAGAATTCTAACTTAGCTTTATTTCGGCATTTTATAATATGTAAGATACTATTATTATTTTTTGGAATAATGAATAAATGTTAAGTTAGTTAAGAAACCAAAGGTTTTCCTTTTATTATTCTTGTCGAATTTCAAATGCAAATGCAAATGTCCTTCTATTCACATTTTCAATAAATAAAATGGGTTGAATCCTGTGAGGGATTGCCTACGCATTCATTAGAAAATGTGAAATCAAACCCTGCGTGTAGTTCGAAAATGTAAAAGAATAATTGTTCCAAGCAAGAGATTGTGAATGAACTTAGAAAAGAGTAGCATGAGCTTTACTTACTCCTAAAGAAATACAACTCAACTTTATTTGATGACATGAGGATGATCCAAATGTCAAAATGAAAGAGCAATAGAGACATGAAATTCGACTGGCTAGGAGCCGGTTTTATTTCGTGTCGCATCAGCGGCACATGACATTCATACATGATGCGTTTTTCTAGTGTATATCTAAGGGTAGTACCGTTTCAATTGGTGTAGATTGGTAGGGTTAGCGAATTCATTCCCGTCTAGATCGGTGATTCTAACCGCACCCCCTGAAAATATGGATTTTATTAAGAAAGGTCCAGCCCAGTTAGGTTTGAATTTCCCTCGTGGATCGACAGGCAGGAGAGCTTTGACTTCTTTGAGCACTAAGTCTCCTCCTTTGATGTTTCTGGACTTAACTTGCTTGTTGAAGGCTCGTTTGATACGTGCCTGATAAGTCTGTACATTATGTAATGCACGTAGTCTTCTTTCGTCCAAGAGGACAAGTTCATCATATCTATCTCTTTTCCAATCAGCTTCTGGGATTTGACTTTCCAAGGGGATGCGCAAAGATGGGATTTCGAGTTCTACTGGCTGTACAGCTTCTATCCCGTAGGTTAGATAGAAAGGAGTGTCCCCAGTGGGCGTCCTAACTGAAGTGGGATAACCCCATAATGCAAAGGGTATCTTGCTTGGCCAATCTCGATTATTGTCTATCATTTTCTTGAGGATTGTGACGACATTTTTGTTAGCTGCCTCTGCCGCGCCATTAGTCTGTGGTCTATAAGGCAAAGAGTGATGATCCTTGATCTTATACTTGGCCAACATTTGCTCAGTCTCAGCCTGGAAGTGTGATCCGTTATCACTGATGATTTCATGTGGGCAACCATATCGACAGACGATATTGGTTTGTTTGAATTTTGCCACGTTTTTATCATTGAGACTAGTATAGGATGCCGCTTCGACCCATTTGGTGAAATAGTCGATAGCTACCATGATGAAACAGTGACCTCCTGTTCCAGCTGGAGTGATCTTTCCAATGATATCGATTCCCAAAGCAGAAAATGGCCAAGGAGAGGTCATGGTATAGAGTAATGAAGGAGGAACGTGTTGAACATTCCTGAAAATTTGGCAATTATGGCAATGTCTGACGTATTTAATACAATCTGACTCCATTGTTGTCCAGTAGTATCCTAGACGTGTGATATTATTTGCCATCATGGGTCCACTCATGTGAGGACCGCATTCTCCTTCATGAACTTATTTTATTACTTTCTGTGCCTATGAATGATCAAGGCAACGCAAAACGACACCAAGAGGTGTTCTTCTGTATAATTCTCCTTGCATGAGGAGGTATTGATAGGCTAGCAGGCGTATGGCTCGTTGTCCTCTCTTATCTATATCTAGTGGATATGTACCATTGAGTTTGAAGTTTAAAATGGCTTGGAACCAGGGTTCCTCCTGATTTTCTTCTTAATCTGTGAGTTGGTACACATCCGGTTCTGACCACCGTCCGATGAATAAAGGCAGTTCAGTCACCGTGTCTGGCATGTTGATCATGGCCGCAAGTTTCGCAAGAGCGTCTACAAACTGATTCTCTTCACGAGGTAGATGTAGGTAAGTGACATGATCAAAGAATTGAGCCACTTGATCTATCCTAGCTTGATAAGGTGCTAGACTTTCACTTTGAACTTTCTAAGAGGCCGTCACTTGGTTGATGATTAGGGAGGAGTCTCCATGTACTTGAAGATTCTTAATGCCTAAGCTGACTGCTGCCTGTAGACCGATGAGGCAAGCTTCATATTATGCTGCATTGTTTGTTACCTCGTAGTCGAGTTTGACAGATAGTGGTGTATGCTCGCCTTCAGGTTAAATGAGCAACACTCCCACTCCGAATCCTCTTAAATTCGATGCACCATCGAAGTAGAGGTTCCAGGAGTCTATACAAGTCTGTAGTATGTCCTCGTTTGGAAATGACCACGTGCCTATCACTTGGGTATCGTTAAAAGGATTGTTTGTGAAGAACTCGACAACAACACGTCCTTTTATGATTTTCAGAGGTACATATTTGAGATCGAGCTCTGAGAGCATTAAGGTCTCGAATATGTATTTGATGGGATCCATCTTGGAATACACTTAGACGAAGTAGCTAAGCATGTAATGGCGTAGCTTCTTTGTTGCCCACACAAGAGCGAGGCATGTCTTTTCGAGAGGTGTATATTTGCATTCATATTATAAGAACTTCTTATTGAAAGTCCATAGACCTTAATTAGACTCCTCTAATTATTTACTAAATTACTTATTAATTTAGTATTTAATGATCTATGTAACATGCATGCAAATATAAAGACATTTATATAAAAGAAGAAATTTCCTCACATTGATATGGAAATAATATGGGCACAACAAGAACTCCTTCTTTTTGTTCTTGAGCTACAAATATGGATGAACATAAGAAATCTCCAAACTAGAAGACCTCCTTCAAGTTGCACCAAGATGACCCCAAATAATCTACCCTTATTATTAACTTGATAATAAGATAGATGATATACTACTAATATTAGACTATATTACTACACTAGTAATACTTAGAAAATATTAGTATATGAGAGTTATTAGTGAGAGGAAGGTTTTTAGAGAGAAGAGTAAAAATTGCACAAAATCAAGTAATGAAAAATGAACAACATTTGCTCATTATAAGGCCATTTTGGCCGGTCCATATTAGTCCAAAAGGACTCTTATTTTGTTCAATTTTATCACATGCATTTGAGTGGAGTGTTGTAGTATATGTGATGATTATATTCTACTTGTTATGTCACTTTCAATAAGTAACTAAAGAGTAAAAACAAGAACAAAATCATCACCCTTCTAACTACAATCCAACCGGCCATTTTGGCCTAGTTAGGTCCATTTTGATTTTTGATATTTGTCTCACAAATACTTATTGATCATATGGTTAATTATCTTGTATAATTAAGTGTTAATTTGATCATATAACAATTATATGACTCATTAAATAAATAATATGTACTTAACATTTTAAGTAATATTTTACCATTATATCAATATATAATGGGTCCCACAATGCTTAGTTAATTTATTTTACAACTCCTTGTAAATATATTAACTAATTACCTCTATCTCAAAACCTCGACTAATTTAGTAATTTAACGATTAATTACTAAGTTAAATCTTATTTAATCGTATTAAAATAAGATATAAATTTATTAGTCAATTATCGCATAATTGAAAAATAAGTTTAATCGAATTTGGTTCTTAACTCAATTTCTAACAATTAACTCTCGTACATATCGAATATATGTAATGTACTAATTAACTGTATCGTATACAAATAATTAGTTACTATTTGGATTTCATCCTTTAGGTGTGACCGAAAGGGATCAGTTGATCACCGCCGTCATACGACAATAACGTCAAACTCTAGTCAGCCAACCGTTATTGATTTACGTTAATCAACTGACTAATCATATATATAGTCAATAATATCCCAATTATATTCCATAATAAGATTTATTATGTGGCGCACTATTGTGGAGGACACCTACTCCAACATTCTCCCACTTGTCTGACACAAGTGTGCGTCACCGATTCTTTTGTCTCTTTATCACATCTCCCACTCAACGCAAGGTGTCTTTCAGGTCGCACTTGCGATTGACAATATCTAGAGTGGTTTTCTCGATAGGAAGAGTAACTGTCTGACCGGAAAATCTACCATAGATCTCTTTCCGAGCGTGGGCACGCATTTACAGTAACTTCTCCTCGAGTGGCCTAAAGATGTTTTTACCCAACGTGGGTGGACAATTCCTGTTGATCCATCTACTCTGTATGATGCAGATCACCATGATCCAGAAGAAGTCCATCGGCCTCCTTTTACGGCACGACCTAGAACATAAACCAAAACCAATCGGAAACTGCACCGACTCAGATAGACGGTCGCCAGTCAAAAGAATCGACTTATAGGAATAAGATAGAAGACCCTGCCACGACCAGGCATCAAATAATTGATTTAAGGGTCTCTACAATGTCACTGTCCGACAGAGTGTCATACAGTCGGTCTATGTAAACGACCAGTCATCTCCATGACCCCATGGTGCTGAACCAACCATCGATCGACTTACAATCTAGTCATATCGAGACGTCACCTCATTGAGTGACTAGGGACAAAATACTAAGTTCGGTCTGTTCACTTGGAATGGGTTCTTCAAACCTTTCTTTCAAACCAATTCGGATAAAACAAAAGTATTAAAATGTAGTTTCAAACTAAAT
>JAIUZE010007328.1:0-12687 GCA_022085475.1 Heliosperma pusillum | reverse complement strand
GTGTAATGCACCTGCAACTTTCCAGCGTTGCATGACTAGTATCTTTTCCGATTTTGTTGAGACTATCATGGAAGTATTCATGGACGACTTTAGCGTCTATGGCATTTCCTTCGATAATTGTTTGACAAATCTGTTGAAAGTGCTAAAACGCTGTGAAGAAGTCGACCTTGTTCTCAATTGGGAAAAGTGTCACTTCATGGTGAACGAATGTGTAGTTTTAGGACACATCATTTATGAAAGAGGTATTGAAGTGGATCGAGCTAAGATCCAAGTTATTGAGCAACTGCCACCACCTGCTTATGTAAAAGGAATCAGGAGTTTCCTTGGCCACGCCGGTTTCTACCGACGGTTTATTAAAGATTTTTCTAAAATAGCCAAGCCCCTGACTGAGCTCCTTTTTAAGGATGCGCCTTTTAACTTCACGAAAGAATGCCTTGAGGCATTCAACAAAATCAAACGCGCTCTAATCACCGCACCTATAATCCAGTCACCTGATTGGAATCTTCCATTTGAGCTTATGTGCGATGCGAGTGATTATGCCGTTGGAGTTGTTTTAGGGCAAAGAAAGGAAAAGTTCCTTCATGCAATTTACTATGCTAGTAAAACATTAGATCCTGCCCAAATCAACTATGCCGCTACTGAAAAAGAACTTCTTGCCATTGTCTACGCTTTAGACAAATTCCGTTCTTACCTTATAGGATCGAAAGTCATTGTTTACACTGACCATGCTGGTTTGAAATATCTGCTTTCAAAGAAAGAGGCAAAACCTCGACTTATCCGATGGATCTTACTCCTTCAAGAGTTTGATCTAGAGATCCGGGATAAGAAAGGAGCAGAAAACGTAGTCGCTGACCATCTTTCAAGGATAAGAGTAACTGGAATAGGATTGCCAACACCAATTAATGATTCGTTTGCTGATGATTCATTAATGGCGATTACTGACTCTTCTCCTTGGTATGCTGATATGGCTAATTTTCTTGTCGGTCGACAGCTACCTTCTGACCTTTCTTATAACCAAAGGAAACGATTTTTGCATGATGCAAAATTCTTCGTTTGGGACGATCCTTACCTTTTTAAGCAATGTTCTGATGGTCTTTATAGACGATGTATCCCCCAGTGGGAAGTTAAAGGAGTTTTAGAAGGATGCCACTCATCTGCTTATGGTGGTCATCATGGTCCGTCCAAGACCGTAGCCAAAGTCTTACAATCTGGGTTTTTCTGGCCCTCGATGTTTAAAGATTCAAAAGATTTTGTTATGGCTTGTGACGCTTGTCAACGAATGGGTCAGATATCCAAGAGACATAAAATGCCTCAAAACGGCATATTAGAAGTTGAAATATTCGATGTCTGGGGTATTGACTATCAAGGACCATTCCCTTCTTCTAACGGAAACCGTTACATCTTAGTCGCTGTTGACTATGTTTCTAAGTGGGTAGAAGCAATCGCCACTCCCACCAATGATGCTAGAGCTGTGATACGGCTATTTAAGAAGATCATCTTTCCACGTTTTGGTGTACCCGGAGCCGTGATTAGTGATCGAGGAACTCATTTTGGAGAAAAGCAGTTAGACACTCTGCTTGCCAAATATGGTGTGTATCACAGACGAGGATTAACCTACCATCCTCAGACCATCGGACAAGTAGAAGTCTCAAATAGAGAGTTGAAAACAATTCTTCAGAAAGTAGTCTCAAATTCTAGAACTGACTGGAGTAATAAGCTCGATGACACCTTATGGGCTTATCGCACAGCTTTCAAAACCCCGATTGGAACATCTCCTTATCGATTGGTTTATGGAAAGGCCTGTCATCTTCCTGTCGAGTTAGAGTATAAAGCTTACTGGGCTATCAAAGAACTAAATTTGGACACTAAGCTTAGCGCTGATAGGAGACTCTTGCAACTCAATGAGTTAGAGGAATTTCGTTTGCAAGCTTATGAGAACTCTAGGATTTATAAGGAAAAAACGAAGCGTTGGCACGACAAGAGGATAATTAAGAAAGAATTTAATGTCGGTGACCAAGTACTTCTTTTCAACTCCCGTCTGAAAATTTTTCCGGGAAAACTTCGATCCCGATGGTCATGACCATTCACCGTCACATATGTGAGCAGGTACGACTATGTTGAATTAATGACTAGCAATGGTGAGAAATTCAAAGTTAATGGACACAGACTGAAACTCTACTATAGCAATTCTATCATCGGATGTTTAGATATTGTCTATACGGAGCGTCCATTACAGACCCAATGATTTTATAGAAAATTTGTCGAGCAAGACGTTAAACAAGCGCTTCTCGGGAGGCAACCCGTGTTTTCCCCTTTTGCATTTTTATTTTTCCCTTTTACGTTGTTTTGGTACATTTTCTTTGCAGATGAAAGAGTTTTTGAAGAATCTCTGACGACCTTCCTTGTCATGTCCAAAAGGCTAGCTTGGGGGAGTCCGCACTGGCTAGTACACTTCATTCTTCTTTCATTTTTCCTTTCTTCCCATTAAGCATCTCATTACTTATTTAGCTTTTGTGCTCACATTGAGGACAATATGATGTTTAGCTTGGGGGAGGGATTGCATTTTCCCATTTTGCATTTTAGTTATATTTTTCAAATTTTGAATAAGAAAGAGAAGATTTTAGAGAGAAGATTTTTAAATTTTTGAACACAATTGAATGCTTTTCATGCTTTGCTTGCTTGTTTACTATGCTATCATGTTACATTTCCCAAACTTAGAGCTTTCAAAAGATAATGATTCAATATTTATTGAATTTTGCATACATGGGGAAGTCTTGTACACAGTAGGCATGGAATGAATCTATAGATGAGTACGCTTGATCTTGACATTTGGCAAAATACATATATTGTAAGGTAGAACCTCCTTAGACTGGTACATCCATACCCAGTCTCGTCTAGGTGTGTGTAGTTCTCCTTGTGATGTGTGTCATGTCAAAACGCATAAGTATGGTTCTCATTTCATTTCTATAAGCATTGCATTCATGATTCACTAAGATTTGAAGCCTTTTTCACTTTAAATTGCCCCTCAAAATTAGCCCCTTCATACAAATGCTTCACAAAAATAATAGCTACATACAAAAACTGCCTACCTTTTGAGCTAGTAGCTAGACTATGGTGTATGGGTGCTCTTTTGAGAAGATTTGTTCTTATCTGTCAAAGTGAATTTGGAAGAACGAAAAGTTCAAGAAGTGAAGTTGTGTTCAGAAAAAGAAAAGAAAAAAAAAAATAGAAAAAATTCGAAAAAGAAAAGAAAAAGAAATAAGTGAAGAAGTTGTGAGTATCTCCTCAAAATGTCAAAATCAATAGAAGGAGTTTACCCTTGTGTTCCGTGTGTAATAAGCCAATCTGTTGTTTCTGGCTTTGCTAATTGTCTTGTGGGAATTAATCGAAAGTTTGGATTGAGTATCCATTTATCATTGGTCAGTTGCTAGCTCATTCTAACCTTCACATGACCATAACTATTTGTCCACCTTTCACCCATTTCCCAAAGCCTTCTTCTCATTTTTCGGCTTCTTTTCTATGTGCATTGTGATCTTTGACTTGTGTTTTGAATTGTTTACCATATTAGACTGCGGAAACATTTTCATAAGTCGTAGATAGGTGAGTGTCTCAAAAACATTTACACATAAAGAAATCACCTTTTACATACAATGAGTGTTCGAGTGTGTCGTGAGAGTCCATATGTCAAAAGATCATGCAAGAGCCGAAAATCTATAGTGAAATTCTTTGCGCTACGCCGTTATGTAAATCTCAGCCATGTTTATGTATCATTCTTGCCCACGTTGCTTTTGGGTTATGATTCATTATGTTTTCAAAGCTTTATGTTGAGATTTGTTTCTTGATGGTATAGTAGCCAATGCTTGCAACCTTGTCCTGGTATTGTTTGTTATATTTGCTTGAGGACAAGCAAAGGTTTAGCTTGGGGGAGTTTGATAAGTGAATATTTGTATGATTTTAACCCCCAATTTAGCTCGGTTTTGTATATCATTTGTGCTTTGTTAAGCCATTTTATGAGCTAATATCGTCTTCTAGGCGAATTTTTGTGTTCTAACTTGTTTTGTAGGGAAAATGACGTTTCTACGACCTTTTTCTATATTCCCGAGCATTTGCCTAGAACCCGAGGATTCGAAGAAGAAAGCTTGACCATGTGTAAGGCATTTCAAGAAGGTTCACTAACTTAAGAGAGAGAAGAAGCAGAGACGGTTTCGTAGTTGTCGGAAGAACAACCAATTAGGCGGGAGAATTCATCGCTTTACATCATATCCTATCAACAAACCCGATTGTATAAGTCAAGGGGGATGTTGGAAGTCAAGTCAAGCAAAGGAAAATGAAGCGTTAGTCAAGAGCTTCCAGAAGACGACTTACCCGATCGGGTAAGTGTGTACCCGATCGGGGATGTGTGCTGCTCTAAGCATTGCGGCTCCTTCTTCCTAAATTTGTGTTGGGGCCAGTGTCCTCCACAGTTAGTGCAATAACCACTACAAAATAAAGTTCGTTTTGCGACGGAATATTCCGTCGCTAAATAGGGAATTTCCGTCGCTAAAGACTGATTTGCGACGGATTTGCGACGGATAGTGTCCGTCGCTTATTTTCGTCGCAAATAGCAGTAATTGCGACGGATTAATCCGTCGCACATTTTTGCGACGGAAAATCACGTTTTGCGACGGAAATTCCGTCGCAACTGTTGACTGAAAGTTTGACTTGACTGCCACCTGTTCAGCCAAGTCAAACATAAAGTCAACAATTGCGACGGAATTTCCGTCGCAAAACGTGACTTTCCGTCGCAAATGTTGACTGAATGTTTGACTTGACTGTACAGGTGGCAGTCAAGTCAAACATATAGTCAACATTTGCGACGGAATATCCGTCGCAAAAGTTGGACTTGCCGTCGCAAATATTGACTTTACGTTTGACTTGGCTGTAAGTCAGTCAATGTTTGCGACGGAATTTCCGTCGCAATAATGCCTGTATTTTCCCGGACCTGCATGTTTCCTGCATCCCCTTATACGCGTTAAAACGACAAAAAACCTGCAAATTACAGAAGTTTTCCAGCAGTTACGCGTCCAACAAAGTTACTAATGTAACACAAAACCGAACAAAGTTTTGATTTTATATCATAAAAGTAATTAAAGTTTTACAAATAAAAGGTTCAAAGTACCAAATAGTTAACTAATCACTCAAGTCAGTGGAGTGATTGGAGGGAAAGGAGGGAAAGGGGTGAATGGGTTGGACCTAGCATTATCGCCCCTATCATCATCAAAGTCGTCTCGACCCTGGTTAGGACCTCCAGTTCTGCAGTTTTGAGTAGAATTTCTTGCAACCTGACTCAAGTACTCTTCTATAGCTGCAATCCTTTGAGCCTGCTCGTCGCGCTCTTGTCTAAGTGCAACATTCTCCTTTGACAGCTTAGTAGCCAAACTTGGTTGCCCTGAGTCGGGTTTGAGGTAGCAACAGGGTGCCTATGATGGTCAAACAAAAACTTCGCCGCTGGTCCCAATCCGTAGCATCTTCCTTTCTCGTCAAATCCAGTCTCCTCATAATAGATCTCATTATCGTCGATGTTTTCGACTCCTTGAGTTTGAAGCTCAGACTTCTTTGATATGATCTTATTCTGCATCACAAACAAGTTCAGAATTAGTAATTGTCATTTAAATTAAGTAGTTAATGTAATTAAATATATAAATGACAAATTAAACATAAATCACTTAACAAAAAAATGCATAACTTACATAGAGTTGAGCTGGTTTTTTTGATAACCATCCACGGAACGGGTGCTTCTTTGTCTTCTCTAAGACTTGCACCGCATTTGGGATACCAGTTGAAGATTTATCGACCTACAATTTAAATACTTGTTAGTATAACATATATATAAGTATTAAATTATAATTAGATAAATAAATAAAAAATGAAAGAAGATTTAGATTTACCATTTCGTCCATGATTCTCAAGGTGTTTTTTCTACCCATAATGTGAGTAGGCAACGCCTTTCCCTTCTCTTCACATCCCGATCTACGATTAGCCGCGCCTGATTGAGATCTCACAACGAAACCAGGATCTTCGACAGGCCTCTTCTTAAGCTTTCTAAACAAGTCCAAAGGAATCCAACTCGGCCTGTGCTCCTCGTCTTTCTGCGAGGCTCGGTAGATCATATGACGTAAACGGGTCTTCATGGCGTCTTCCCAAGATTTCCTTACCATATCTGTATGGCGAGGATCGAAAGAAACCTTTTGCTGTCATGATTAAAAGCATAAAGTTAGGAAAATATTAAGTGAATAAATAAAAAATTAAAAAATCAATAACAAAGATAAATTGAGAAAAACAAATTTAAATAGATATAATTATAATATTTTAAATAATTATACCTCAAACCAGTTCCACCAAGACGACCGCAAATTATTTGACGCCTCTTTCCAACATGGCGCATGCTCCTTGTACCCGCAGATTATGGTCTCCGAGATCAGTTTAACCACATCTGCGTCACTGAACCTGAAATTAATAATCATAGTTAAATACATACATTATATATAAATATTATGATTTTTGAATAATCATAATTATGATTAAACAATTAAAGTAAAAGTGAACTAGCCTTACCATACACCTGTTTCCTCATCCGGATCGAGGCGGACTCTGCGAGTAGTAGTCTCCACCGGTGGCGGTGGCGCGTTCCTGTCATTCACTCGTTCATTCTCATCCTCCTGCCCTCTGTTTCCTACATTACTAGTACTACCTCTTCTTCGTCCTCCCGCCATATAGAGAAAAACTAAACTATTCAAAGTTGTCATGAATTAACAAACATGTATGGACAATTAAATGACAAGAAACTATATATTGGTATTAATAAATAATAAAAACTATAAATTGTTTTACAAACGACCACACATATAGAAAAAGTAGTTTCAACTAATATAAGAATTAGAAATAATCTTATTCATCATCACTACTTAAATATTGGTTTTCGGAAATGTTGTATTTAAAAAGGGAGTCTATAAAATCTTCTTCTTCCTCTTTATCTTCCTCTTTATCTTCCTCTTTATCTTCTGCTCCGTCTTCCTTCCGCTTCTGCTCATCCTCCATTCTCCTCCTCTTCTACCTTCTCCTCATTATTGTCCTCTACTTGAGCTTCTTCTTCCTCCTCCTCTATAATTTCATTATCATCTGCCACTTCAATTATTGATAGTAGTGTCTCACTACTAATAACATCTTCTTGAAACGCAGATTCGACAATAGGTGCATCAACATGCGATCTGGCTTTAGTTTTGAATACTGCTGACCACTTATCTTTATCTCTTTTGATATTTGGATATGAAGTATAATAAACTTGTTCAACTTGATAAGCCAACACAAATGGATCATATTTCGGAAATTTTCTGCTTCGATTAACATCCACAAGTTTATAATCCTTATGTATTTGCATTCCTTTTTCAGAATTATCTATCCAATCACATTTGAATAAAATAACATTATATGTGCTTTTTTCGCCTGTGTACGACAATTCAACAACTTCGTTGAGTGTTCCATAGTAGTCAGCTCCCTCAGTCGAACTTACACATACTCCATTATTAAGTGTAGATTTTTCCAAATCTAACCCATCTTTGAAAGTGCGAAATTTGTATCCGTTAATGAAATAACGTTTCCATGTTCGCACCCTTTTCGAAGGACCTTGTGCTAAGGCTATGAGAACTGGATCTTTTAAGTTGTTTACCTATCATTGTTAAATTATTAACATATTATAATACCTTCAGGTATTAAAAAAAAATTGAAAAAAAAGAGTAATCTGGTGTTAGTATGTAGTATGTACTTACTTGTCCTCTAAACCATTGGGGAAATCTTGTGTCAAATTTGTTCCAAATATCCTCGGCTGTGAGAAATTGGGGATATTCTGTTTTGATATAATTTTCAAACATCCTATATATTCATTATAAAAAATGTCGAATTAAGTAATAGTTTTTACATGCATGTTGTTATAATTAATTATTAATAATTAAAGTTTCAAAGGACGATTTTTTTACTTACACTTCGTTATGCTTCAATTCTTCTAAATCACAGTTAGATAAAACATATAAGTGTGCACGCTCATATTCGTTGTCTTCTAAAAATCTTTCACGACACTTTCCAGAACTAATTCCCCCGTGATCTTGAAAAATCTCGGGTAAGGTAGAATACGTAGGCTCTTTCGAGCGTACGTCGAGATCCTTGGCTTTTGTGTCCACGTTCTCTTCAAAATAAAAGGAACAGAAATTGGCAATTTCTTCAAGCAAATACGCGTTGCATATAGAACCTTCAACACGCGCTTTATTTCCAATCTTTTTTTTCAAATGATTTAAGAACCTATAAAAAACTTGGATAAGATAGACTGAAATAATTAAAGTTAAAATTGGATAATTGTGGAATTAATTACCTCTCAAAAGGATACATCCACCTATATTGCACTGGACCACCCATTTTCAGTTCATACGGCAAATGAATTGGTAAATGCTCCATTGAGTTAAAAAAAGATGGTGGAAATATCTTCTCTAACTTGCAAATGATTTCGGCAATGTTGTTCTCGAGAGTAGTTATTTTTTCAACTTGTATCGATGAAGTACACAAATCTCTGAAAAATTGGCTAAGCTCAGTTATAGCATTCCACTCATTCTTCGGAAGAAGGTGCCTTAAAGCCACTGGAAGTAAACGCTCCATAAACACGTGACAATCATGACTTTTCAATCCATGTAGTTTCAACTCGTGTTTATCAACACATCTACTCAGATCTGAAGCATAACCGTCCGGAAATCTCAAATTGGATATCCAATCACACAACACCTTCTTTTGTTCTTTATTCAAAATGAATGAATCCATTTTTCGCTGTTTAGAACAAACGGTCAACATGTCCTCTTGTGCTTGTGGGGTAAACTTTGTCTTGTTTTTCACATTCATCACCGTGTGAATCAGTTGCTCGAAAACGTTTTTCTCGATATGCATTACATCAAGGTTATGACGAATTAATAGTGTTCTCCAATAAGGAAGTTCCCAAAAAATGCTTTGTTTCCACCACCCAACTCGAGAAACTTTTAACGAGTCCAATTCAGCTTTACTTGCATCCACAACTTTGGGAAAATGCTTCACACAATCCCACACTTCTTCACCCGTTAATCTCGTAGCAGCAAAATCTTTCTCAACTCGTCCTTTTCGAAAATTAACTTTATCTTTGCGGAAAACATGATCAGGTTGTAAAAACTGTCTATGACAATCAAACCAACTCCATTTTTTACTTTTATAAAGCCAAAACGACTTAGTCTCCTTCTCCATACAATATGGACACGCATGTTCACCCAGCAGTTGACCAACCCGATAACATGCCGTAAGCAGGAAAGTCATTGATAGTCCATAATAGTACGGCTCTAAGATCAAAGTTCTGCTTTCTAGAGACGTCGTATGTGTACAACCCTGTCTCCCACAACTGCTTCAACTCGCGAATTAACGGTTGTAAATAAACGTCAAGAAATTTTTTGGGACTGTTCGGACCGGGTATAAGTAATGATAGAAACATAAACTGTCTTTTCATACATAGCCAGGGTGGTAAATTGTATGGAGTTAGCATTACCGGCCAGCAGGAGTACGACTTTCCGTATTGACCGAAAGGTGCGAAACCATCAGTACAAAGACCAAGTCGAACATTTCGAGGCTCACTTGCAAAAGAAGGATGAATGCGATCAAAATGTTTCCAAGCCTCACCGTCACTTGGATGCCGTGACACTTGGATGAGACATTATCCCGCTGACACGTGGATTTTCATGATGCCACCGCATCTCTGCCGCAATTAGTTTTGTGGCATAAAGTCGTTGCAAACGCGGTCCTATTGGGAAATAAGTTAAAATATTTTTCCCAACCCTTTTGCCATTTGCATTCTTTTGTTTTTTATATCGATCTCTACCACATTTTCTACACTTATCGAGAAGACTATCATCATCCCAAAACAACATACATCCTATTTCACACGCATCTATCTTTTCATAAGGCAGTTGAAGAGCTTTAAGAATATTTTTGGTTTCATAGAAGTTACGCGTCATAACATGATTTTCAGGAATAATGTCCCCTATAAATGACGCGATACCATCTACACATTTGTGGGGTAAATTGTATTCACATTTCAAAGTTACCAACCGGGAAGCTGACTGCAACAGAGAGATACGACTCCCCTCATACACCGGTTTATTGGCATGTTCCAACATTTTGAAAAAGGCTAGTACATTAGGATTTGGAGATTCATCAACCACTTCGGCGTCAACATTTTCCATTATAATTTCATTAATGTTGTCGCGCAACGCATCCTCCACCATATCCCTATAGGGATTGTCAGACCTCTCCTCAACGGGAAAATTTTCACCATGGCACACCCAATCATAATAGTCATCACAAAAGCCCCAAAGCCCTAGGTGTTTTCGTACTTCTTGTTCGACTAAAAATTTGCGATTTCTACACTTTACACATGGGCACCTAATTTCCTTACATCTACCGTAATCTTCTTGATTCTTAACATAATTAATGAATTCATTAACGCCCTTTACAAACTCCTGCCTTAATTTTTTATTACAATCCAATCTTTCATACATCCATGCCCGTTGTACTCTTTTCATTTCAAATCTACATACACGTTTATAATTATTATTATCGACTTAAATAAATATTCAAAACAATAACAACAAGAACTAAAAGTTTACTAATAGCAACAATAACAACAATAACTACTAATAATAGTAACAATAACTCCTATTACACAAACAAACAACAAACAACAAACAACAAACAACAAACAACAAACAACAAACAACAAACAACAAACAACCTCCAACCTCCAACCTCCAACCTCCAACCTCCAACCTCCAACCTCCAACCTCCAACCTCCAACCTCCAACCTCCTACCTCCAACAACAACAACAACAACAACAACAACAACAACAACAACAACAACAACAACAACATCTTCCACCTGCAAAAAAAAAATAATATTCGAGTTCATGTGGTCCTTATCTCTCCAACCTAAACCCATCTTTGAATCTTTCATACCATTAGTAAATACTAATCATTTAATTAATTGTTATGAGACTAAAATTCAGCAGCAATTCCCTACAGTTCTCCAAATACACAATGTTGAATGACTTGTCACTCTCCATATGTATTCAGAGAACATTAAAGGAACTGTCAACCAAACTTAATCGTCAAATAACAATTAAAAAAATGATTAGTATTTACCACCTAAATGACATTAAAGATTCAAAGACAGTCCCAAAACGGGGACTATTCAAGAATTACACCTAATGCGTAATTCTTGAACGGGTACTAAGTCTATCATATATGTACAATATTTCCTTAATAATTGTGACAAAAGTAAAGCACGACAAATGACCGGGACGGAGGGAGTAATAATAATTATCTATATTAATAATTACAACAATTCAAAGGAGGGAGGGTGGTAGTGGGGTGGGGGTGGGGGTGGGGGCGGCGGCAGGGAGGGAGGTGGCGGCGGCAGGGAGGGGGTGGCGGCAGCAGGGAGGGGGTGGCGGCGGCAGGCAAGGGGAGGGGGTGGTAGATCTGAAAAATCAAATTAAGAAGAGGGAGAGAGATAGAAAGAGGGGCGTACCAATTGAAGGCTCCGGTGGTGTAGGTGATGGTTCCGGTGGTGTTTGTGGTGGCTCCGGTGGTCTTGGGTTAGGGTGGCGCCGGTGGGGTCTTAGGTAGAGTTGACGGATTTTTAATTGATTTATGTATAATGATATACGGGGAAAGACTTCGCTGCTGGTTATATCAAAAAAACCTTGCGACGGAATTTCCGTCGCAAGTCCGTCGCAAATTTTATTATTAAATAATATTTGCGACGGAATTTCCGTCGCAGGAAGATAATTTCCGTCGCAGACAGAAATGCCACCTGGCTTTGCCAGTTGTGATATTTCAGTCAATTATTTGAACTTGCGACGGAAGTTCCGTCGCAAAATCCGTCGCAGTCTTATAAATTGCGACGGAACTTCCGTCGCAGAGGTTCCCGCCATGTTATTTTTCTAGGCGCCATGGCTGGAAACTATGCTACGGAATATCCGTCGCAATTCCGTCGCAAGATTCTATTTCCGTCGCAGGATCCGTCGCAAAGGTTTCTTTGCTACGGAATTCGTGTCCGTCGCAAATATTCCGTCGCTAATGAAATACTTTTTTGTAGTGAACATAAATAAATCTCTGTAGGTTCACAGGGTATACTTTGTATTGTAATCAGTTGATTAACGTTTATCGATAACGGTTGGCTTGCTAGATAAGTTTGACGTTATCGTCATACAGATGGCGGTGATCAACTGGTCCCAAACGGCACACCTAAAGGATGTGATGAGAGAGTGATGAGTTGCAGAAAATAATCATATTGATGCCTTAAAATGACTAAAAGGTTAGTCAGTGTATTTGACTAAACGGTTAGTCAATGTGATGATGAGACGATTATTTAATAATGATTAAATAAAGTTAGCTGAGACGAATTAACTGTAATTCGTAAATTGAATATAAAAGGTTATATTTAATTGTTGTATATAATGTAAGCTAATTAAACATAAACCGTTATAATTAATTGAAAAATTATAAATATACGGATATTTATAATTAATGATATATTATAATGTCGGTCTTTGACTAATGACGATTATAATATATTACATTATATTAAAA
>JAIUZE010007326.1:0-87557 GCA_022085475.1 Heliosperma pusillum | reverse complement strand
CGAAACCATCATGTTAGTTCAAAGACTCGGGGAAAGACACTCTAGGCAACGCAATCCGCACTAGGGCTTGCATCTCACCGTTAGGTAATAATATTTATAAGAATGAGACTCGACAGCCAACCAAGTTCAAGTCATCGATGATGCACAGTAAATCAACATTTATATCCTTCACGACCACGACATTGACGGTTTCTAATCATGCAATCACCATGAATAATATCATGAAATCAAACAACGCATTCAAAGAACGACGACACAAGACTACATCTCTCACGTAAATGAAACTCAGCTAGCATCGGGTACATGTCAAGTACATGATTTAACAGGCCGCCACGGATATAACATTTCCCTGAACTCGTACACGATCACATTTTGTATATGTAGACTAATTTCCTCCTGGTAACACGACGATAATAATACGGTCCTAGTCTAAACCTGGCCAGGATCTCGGAATCACGTTTTCCGATTCGACATGCGATAACGTTTCGCATCCAAGACTCGGTCTTACAATATATATGCCGAGTACCCCAAATTCGTAGATCAATTCACGAAAGAGGCGGAGAAGAGCTCAAGCCTCATAACAAGCGGTACGCTACATGCAAATAACACCACCTCGCAAGTACACAACATTTGACGGCCGGGTCGATCAACGCAATGCGTTCAACTCCCAACAACGTCGTCTTATGCCCACTAACACATGCATTTAAGCAGTAGGATACCTCTCCGTTCCGACATTCCAGCCTTACGAAAGGGAAGGTAGCCAAGGGAATGAGAGTACAAAGCACAAGACAAAATAGTGCTCAAACCGTAACATTTGTAAAAACCGACTCAAAGGGGGACATACCAAAAACCGTCACAAAATATGTGATACAAGCGAAAGAAATATCATATATCCCAAAACATGAATATTATAAGTCACTACGTAAAATTATACGATAAACAAATCATGCGAACTAATATGAATTACGAGTTTTAGAAATTTTATAAGAAAAATACAGCCGTGTTCCAGGCCGGTGTGGAGGGAGGCGGCCGGTACCCCGGCTCGGAGCACAACTACACACAAAACACAAGTTTGGAAACTAACTAAAACAAGGGTCCAATTCAAACGGTCATAACTAGAGTTCTAGATATGGGAATGCAGAAATTCTAAGTCGAGGTGATAGCTTATCCTCTTACGGTTCCAACGAATGGTCACAAGCCCAAAACAAGCAAGTAACGAAGGAGATATGATCATTCTACAAAAAAGGGTCGGTGCAGTGAAATCCCAGCCGGCCACTGAACCGGCAGCCGGTCCTTCGGCCAGGACTACATCCTACCCGAGAACAACATACACAAGTTCAATCATTTTCAATTCTCATATTTAACTTCTATCAACTATCAACAATCAATAATCATCATCAACAATCATCAACTAACAACAATCATCAACAATAACTCAATTCCTAAGCTTACTAATCATATTATGAATACGAATTCTAACATGGAAATCATATAAAACACGTAAATGATACCGAGTAACCCTTCACCGTTACCTTTTCGCGTCTTTAAACGATTACTAAGCCTTCCTAGTCTCCACCTACATACAATTAGATAATAAAAGATGAATATCATTCACCTTGAGAAAGACGGATAATTTAAAAAGCGAGAAAGACGGTAATTTTATTACCAATACGGATAGAGGAAGGTAAGAGGGGAAAAATAAGACGAACTTACGTGAATTTCAACAAGAAACGAGTGAGATATGATGAATCTAAGAATGGATCAAAGAGGGAGGCAAGGGTTTTGGTTTGGGTTTCTTAGTGATGAAGTAATGTTGTGTTTGTGTGAATGAAAATAGGATAAGTGGTAGTATGAGATTTATAAGGAAAAAGTCAACAAAAGTCAAAGACGGCTCAAAAGTCAAGAAAAGTCAAAGACGACTTAAAAGTTAAGAAAAGTCAAAGACGACTTAAAAGTCAAGAAAAGTCAAAGACGACTTAAAAGTCAAGAAAAGTCAAACTCGCCTTAAGACGGGATTCTCATGGAATCTCGCGGAAATTCCAAATACGAACTCGGAAATTCTAAATTCGTCTCGGAACATAAAATTCTAAATTAAAACCTAAATTTGCTAAAAGGTATCCGTAAAATATTTTCACTAGAAAAATAGGGTACATTTCCGGGTGTTACACTAAGCTTTCGCTTTAAAGAGTAGTGAATACAAATAGAGAAAGACTCAAGTTTTTACTTCAAGCATTTCATCGAACATGGAGTGAGCATAAGATTAAAGACAAGTAACCCACAAAATTACTCTTAACAAAACACAATAATTAAACCCATTTAATCCCACTTAAGATCTCCTTTAACCCTAGCAATAATCTACTCTAACATGGTGAAAACTAAAGTAATTAAACCACCCACCAACAATAAAAAGAACATAAACATGATTTAAATAACAAATTAACAAACTTTAATGAAATTAACAATTAAAATAAACTTAAACAAAGACATGAGATTAACAATACTAAAATGAAAAGGGAAAGAAAATTATACCCAACTTGAAGGAAATTGTGTAGTGAACTAGAATGAAAAATTAATTGCATAAAGATTGAATATTGTCCCGTGATAGGCTATCGCACACCTAATCAAAGATAAATACCCTAGACACAAATGAATGTAGTAATAGGGGTCGAACACAAGGAGACGGAAGTTGCTATATAAGTTGATATGAGGTGAATTCTATCAACGTCGGTTATCGATTGGTTTGTGGGTTTATGAAACAACAATAATAATAAAGGAAGAGTCTAGGGAGGTCGGGTCACACATGCAAATTATTTAAATGCTCAAGTCAAACTAGGAAACTGATGATAACGATAATTGTTTAGGCTAACGACACCCACCTCTCGATATTAGTGTCAATCATAGATCGGGTCCTAACGAACTCTCGCTTTGGCTAGGTCGATCTACTAACACATGCTTAGTCTAATTCAATTCCGTGCCTCTCGACTTATAGAAAGAATTAACGAAATTAATCAAGAATTGTGATCAATAATCAAAGACTAACAATACAATGCAAGCATGTGATAAAAACAACTATTTGATATCATAACATCTCATTTCAACAATAGCAAATATTATTTATGCATGACTTCCCTAATTCCCTAGACAAAGTAAATACTCTTGCATAATGACAACTAATCTAATAACAATGATAAAGTAAACATGATAACTAACTAATAATTGGAAATGCCAAAGGAAATAACAAAACAATACAAGAAATAAAATTACCTCAACAAAGGAAATGAAACTTGGAATTGAAGAACACAATGGAACTAGTTAACTTGCAAATGAACTTGTAATATAAATTGAAATACTTAAATGTAACAACTAATGGAAACTAACTATTCTAAACCTAATCTAATGACTAATGACATTGTGTAAAAGAGTGTTTTTAGAGTGTAGAAAATGTGTACAACATGATAAAAAAAGATGACTCTAAGTGTCGAGGTCCCTCTCCGTTATATAGGGAGAGGGACTTGAAACGTATGCATTCACAGAGCCCAAACCCCAATCGGGGAATGGAAACCCCGATCGGGGTTTCACTTACCCGGCTACAATTTCTTAATTGCTCAATTAAATGCTTGAGAATCCTATGCTATGCCTTTAAGCTCCTCAATTACCCGGTTAATTGCATAGTCTTGGCATCCCATGAGCATCCTATGTTGAGTTGCGGACTCCTTGCATTGGGCTTCATTTTTGGTTTATCATTTGCATATCAACCCATTTCACAAATCTTCATGCTTGACTTGTCATTTTCCATTCCATCCTTCCTTCCATGGTCCATCTTGCTTCCATTAGCTTGTTGGACTTTGATGCTTGTTATTGTGTTAGGAAAAAGCCTCTAAATGCTTAGATTCCTACAAAATGTAACAAACACAAGCAATACACCTAGAACACGTAACTAGCTCACAAATATACTAAACAAAATATAATAATCATGTAAAATCGAGCTAAATTAGGGAGTTAAACTATATATAAAATAGACTCATCATCCCGGAATAATTAATCTATTACATATGATAAAACTAGATCTAAATTAATTTTGAGAGGAGATGATAATTGGATCTTCTAACTACTACTACCTACTGAAGCGGCTAATAAAGCTCTTCAAATGAAACTTCAAATGAAATGAAACTTCTTTGGAATTAAATCTTCTGAAGCGGCTAATAAAGCTCTTCAAATGAAACTTCTTTGGAAGATTCTTATGGATAAGGAAAGTATTTGGGTCAAGATGGTAACTAAAAAATACTTGAGAAATTGTTCACTTTTTTGCTCATAAGCCTTTTTCCGCCTCTTCTTAGCAATGACGTAAACTTATGAGCTTAAGGACGTTGTTTAGAAAAGGGTTGAGATGGCAGGTAGGTAACGGTAGCAACATTAACTTTTGGTCGGATAATTGGGTATGTTCTTATCCCTTAATCAACAATTCTGATGATGGTAGTACCCGTGATCTCAATCTTTTGGTTAATGGTTTCATTACTCCTGATAAGCAATGGGATGTTAGTAAATTAGCGGAATTGGTGAATAACGAAACCGTTAATCATATAACTAATATTCCATTGCCAAGTAATGATATTCCAGATACCCTTCTCTGGGGATTGTCCGTAGATGGAATTTTTTCTACCAAAACAGCTACTTGGTTAGCACAAGGATTGCTCAACCAAAACCATAATCTTGTCAAGTGTGAATTTTTCTGGATTTGGAACTTGAATATTCCTCCAAAGCTAAAATTTTTTCTCTTAAAAACTTGTGTTGACGGCCTACCTACGAAAGATAGGCTTCTTAAAAGTCATATTAATGTCCCAGCTCATTGTATTTTGTGTAACCATTCTTCTGAAAATAGAGAGCATTTCTTTTTCGAGTGCCCCTTGATTGGCTCAGTTATTCAACACTTGAACATTACGAGCTTTAACTTTTTTTTGCAAATTTATGATAGCCTTTCTAGTCAAAGTTTTTTGATGAAAATTAATCATCTAAAAGAGTTAATTCCAAAAAAGGATTTTATTAAGGTTATCTTTATTTGGTGGAATGCTTGGTTTTATAGAAACGACAGTATCTTTAATAATGTTCATATCAATATCAATAATCTTACTACTTTATGTAATAATATCATTATAATCTGGAATGAGACTAGACATAAGGATATCAACAACCCCGATATAGACAAATCCGTTAGCAACAATGTTAATAAAAAAGAAATTTGGTGGGAAAACCTAGAAGCGGGTTTCTAAAGCTAAATTTTGACGGATCCAACATAGATGAATTGAAAATAACGCTGCTTTAGGTTATTGTATTAGAGATCATAATGAGAAAGTTGTCTTGTTAGGAGCAAAGAAATGCGGATCTAATAGTATACTTGTTGCAGAAGCACTCGCTCTAAAAGAAGGCGTTTTAGCAGCTAAATACTTAGGAATTTCAAAATTGATTGTTGAAGGTGATAATTTATGTGTTATCAACTCGATTCGTGGTAACTGGCAAATTCCGTGGGAAATATCAAGTATTATCAAAGATGTAAGGCTAGACCTTCATTTCTTGGAGGAAGTGAATTTAAATCACTGCTTTCGTGAGGCCAACAAAGTTGCGGACTTTATGCCCTCTATTGGACATTCTTGTCCAAATCTTTCGAGGTGGTTTGGTAGCCAGTGACTTCAACTCACCTCCCTCATTCGAAAGGATGAGATATGTTGGTCCTATCATAGAGGATCAACCTAGTTTCCTTACCTTATATAAAAAAAAAAAATACTACTACCTACTCCAACTGTTTTTCTCTCCTGCGTCTCCCCTTTCTTTCTCGTATGCTTCTGTCCTTCTGTCCCCAGCCAGTCCCAAAAATGTGGAGCTGTCCCCCTTGTCTTCTCGTGTCCTCTGCCAAAAGACACACCAAAAAGTGATGCCCCCCTTTATTTCCATAAAGTCCAGCAACAAATCAAGTCTCATCTAATGAGACAATGAACAAGTGGTCAGGCCCATTTAAGCAGCTCGTGCCTAGCTTTAATCTTGCGAGAAAACAAAAGCAAGACGAGAGCATGGCAGAAAATTGACGGCCCAAGTTCATCGGGCTCGATTTCTTTTCGTCTTTCATTGATCCGTCTTTACCGCTTGAGTTTCCTCGACTTAATACCTACAATATCAAAATAACAAGAAAGACAATACTAATTCTCGATTTATGACGACTATTAGCAATTATTCTTATGAAAATAATTATTTCTATTTAAATAGTAGAATGAGCTTTTTACACATGAAAGCACGCAAAATCGAGTCAGGTAATGGTTTAAATACGGAATAAAACGCGACTAAAATTATACTTATCACGACTTAATTAATTAAATTGGTCAGCAGGTCACTCCCAGACCCATGTCATAACCACGTGCACTGTTTCTTCCATGGTAGGACTATAAAGAGCGACCCACATAGTCTACGGAGCTGGTTCTTACAACCACTCCAAACACAAATCATGTCACAATCACAACCAATCAATCAACTCAAATCAACATGTCACAACCATATCACAATACACATCTAAAGATAAATCATATATACATCAACTGAGTAAGATTCACCTACCCTTTTAGCATTCCAAGCAATCATCACCAAACAGAAATTCAACCACAAGAATCGTCATTAATGAAGTCCGCATACTCAAATAAGCATAACCAACAAGGAAATAAGGACCATGCCATTTCATCAACACAAATTCTCATTTGTGACGGACACTATCCGTCGCAAGCTTAAGACGGATACCATATTCTCTCACAAAATACCCATTAAGGGTGAGTGGAGAAGCACATGGGGGGTGCCCACCTTGTCCCCTCTATCCATTTCCTCTCACAAAATACCCGTCGCAAGATCCAATCCGTCGCAAGCAAGACCTACTGTTTCATCAAACACCTTGCTTACAATATTAACAACAGTACAACCACTACTAATTATAGTAATAATAATCTATCATCAATACTCTAACTCCCAACCGACACTATAAGCTAAGAACACGAGATATCTAACGAAGGTAAATAAAATCCCCAAATATGGAAATTAAGGAATTTAAGAGATGAGAAGCTCACCAAAAGAGTCACGGGAGAGAGATGAAAGGTCCAACCAATGAAGAAGCTCTATCACAAAAATGATCCAAAGATGAAGATCATAAATCACACTAAATTCAAAGATTGATTGATATTTGAGAGAGTTTTAGAGACACTACTCGGTCGAGTGACTAAAAGCTGAGTCACACCCTATCTAACAACTGACACCCGACAACTCGGGCGAGTCACCATTATCCTCGACCGAGTAAACTACCTACTCGGTCGAGTGACTACTCAACTCGACCGATTAACTGATAGTTTCATAAACCATTTATTAGACATTTCTAATAACATTAAAACTTAGTTTACTCATATAACTAATTAGATCTTATGCATGCATAACAAAATAACAAATGAAGAGAAACAATTTTTTTACAATGGGTGTTTGGCCGAAATAATTGGAATACAAATAAGAACTCCTTCCTTATTTGTTCTTCGAAAAGATATACCTTGCCCAAGTAATTCTTCAAGCTCTAAGCAAGAAGCTCTCCTTAAGGATTTGTACCTTACCAACCCCTTAAAACTAATATTAACTTAACTAGAGATTAATATTAGTTACCTTAAAATTATTTTCTAATATTAATAATATTACCACTACTAGTAATGTTTTGAATATATCAGAGAGAACAATATGAGAAAGTTTATAATTTCTTAGAGAGATGTGAGATGTATGCCAGTCTTGTGAAAATGGGATGATAAGTAAAATAAGAAAACCACCTCTTAGCACATGGAAGTGCCGTGAAAGAGGACCCAGAAAGGGCCAATGGATGCAATTTCAATTTTCTCATTTTGTCTTATAAATAGTGTAGCTTAGGGGTGATAATGAGATGAGACAGTTCGCGAGCAACTTGAGATCGGCTCAGTCAAAGCTCGGCTCGGACTCGGGCTCGGCTCGAGAGCTTGACGAGGCAAGCCGATCAAACGCTGACTCGGCTCGAAAAGCTCGCGAGTCGCTCGAACTTGTGTAATTAGATCAGATATTGCTCATATTTTATAAAAATACTTTATCATGATTATATATTTGTATCACATATGTCAAATATCTAACTTATTTGCCAATTTTTTTTACATATATCCTTCAAGCCTTGTTATTGAAAATATCAGAAGAAAAAAACTAAAAAAATAACAGTTATATATAGGCTCGATTTGAGCTCGAGTTTGGCTCGAGCTCGCGTTAAAGTTCGCAAGCTTGATAACGAGCACATTTTTTTTCAAGCTCGAGATCGGCTCGAGCTCGAGTTTTGGTTCTTGAGCACAAGCCGTGCAAGGCCATGCTCGGGCTCGGCTCGGCTCGGCTCGTTAGCACCCCTACTGTAGCTTTAAGTCTAGTATGATTAGCTCTAATCATTATGTTTATCTTATTAATAAAATAAACATCCACTATGCCTAAAAGCCACAAAATTTCGGCCCCCATGAAATAAAATGGATCCATTTTAAGTTTGTCAATTGTCAATTGTCAATTGTATTGTGTAGTGATATGTGACATATTCCAAGCCATCTGTCAATATTAATGCATATTTAACTTATTAATATAATTATTTATTAAAATAAATCACATACAATAAATTAACTAGTAATTCATAATTACAGCAAATGGATCATATTAATATAATTCACAACATTTGTAATTATGATTAATCTATTATTCTCATTACAATTGTTTCATAAACAATAAATATATTTTAGTAATTAAACATTTTAATTGCTAAAGCGAATCTTATTTAATCAATTTATAATAAGATATGAATTCTCACTCACAAAACATATTGTTCAATTTCAAGGAATTAATCAACTCGTTTCTTTATACGACTAATTAATTTATCAATTAAGAGAGTTGTCACAGAGGTATGACTACCTTAACGTCCTTAAGGGATCAACTAATAAACACCGTCAAACGATAATAATGTTAAACTCTAGTTAACCAATCATTACCGATTAATGTTGATCAGTTGACAATTGTGTTGGTTGAGTTAAAGGAGGCAGTGAAATCTCATTTCTGGGAGAGGGGAGGGGTAAGGAGCCGCATGAATTTGGGGGTAAGGGAGGGGATGCCATTCATTTTGTTTGTCAAACACACACAAAGGGAATCAATAACTCTGAATCTCTTTTCCTTTTTTACTGGACCCTAAACTAAACAGCCCCTTAATTTTTTTTATAATCATACCTCAAGTCCTTAAGGTACGAGTGTCTCGCACCCAAGGGCGGAGGTGGGTATGAGACTCATAAGTCATACCCCCTTAGGCCCTTAGTATCAAATTTATATTATGAAACAAAAAAACTTCTATCAATTGCAAGCATTCTTGAAAAATAAAATGCTATTTAACATACGTACAAAAATTATAAAGCACCAAAATGATATGTCATACTTACACGAATTTAAAGGTTTGTGAAATTGTCAACAAATATTTTTTATTTTGATATTTTTTTTTTAAGATTATACAATGTTATGCTATAAATTTGTATTCGTCTAATTTTTCAAAATAAGGTTATTAATTTTACCTATTAATTTCTCATTCATCTAAAA
The DNA here is from genome assembly GCA_022085475.1 of Heliosperma pusillum. Taxonomy (NCBI): domain Eukaryota; kingdom Viridiplantae; phylum Streptophyta; class Magnoliopsida; order Caryophyllales; family Caryophyllaceae; genus Heliosperma; species Heliosperma pusillum. The sequence continues at coordinate 77,918 of JAIUZE010007326.1, read as the reverse complement.
TTAAACCAAACACGGACTATTACCGTATCAGAAATAAAGTTCTAACTTATACCACCCTAACTCCATCCCCGACTCCAATTTTATACCGTTTTGTGAACCAAACACCGAAGACGGGCCAAGAGTCCCTGACAAATTTCGCAAAGCTACAGTCCTTGATTATTTCCCTTGAATCCTCCATTAAATTGACCCACCTCAAAACCTCTGATCTTCAACATCATCTCATCATCTACGAAACCCAGATCCCCCATTAACACACCTTGAAAAAAAGCTTAAATATTTATTTACCCATGGATGATATTCTCTCTCCTACTGATAAGCAGAGCATGGTCTCTTCTTTCCTCGAAATTGCCGTTGGTCAGACCACCGATACTGCCCGCCAATTCTTACAGGTTTTCCCCTCTTTTATGTTTTTTTATTACTGATTTGTTTGTTAAAGATTAATTGTTGGTGTAATTAGGGTTGTTTTTGATCTATAAGTTATGGAATGTAGTTGTATTTTCACTATTTTGTAACTTTGTATGGTAATTTGATTAGTGAATGATTGAATGATGGGTTTACTGTCAATATATAAGCGATCATCATTTGTTTCCACTTAAGAGTGATTGTATTTGATGCGGAAATGGGGAGAATTTCATGAATTGGATTATCGGTTGCGATTTGTGTGCTTTTTTGTTGTTGTTGCAATTATATACTCCCTCCAACTCGGTCATTTTTTACCCTTGCTTTTGGCACAAAGATTAAGGAGAAGGGTGGACATTTGTGGTTTGTGGTATCGGATGATGACATGTCGACGGTAGTGCCACTGGGTGATCAAATAACTCATTAGAAGCATGACTAATTTAGAAAGGTAAACAAATAAATGAGACTCCCAAAAATGGAAATGGTAAACAAATGACTGAGACGGAGGGAGTAGGTTTCTGGTATAAAGTTTGGTTATTGTGCAATTTGTGTATTTGTGGATGTTGGTGATGAGTAATCAATGCAATTTTAGAGAACAATTCTACCAACCTTTCCATTTCTACCATCGCCAACATTTTCCTCTCAGGCGGTTGTCAATTGAAGGCAGCAAACTGAATGCTATTTTATTGACTCAGAAAATGTTAGTTAGAACTTAGAAGGTACAAAAGAGAAGGCTGATGACATTGCTCAATTTAGATTATGCAAGTACAAGTGGTGACTAGTCTCTCGTGCACTTGGGTTCTTGAAGTGGATGTAATTGATAAAGTATTGAGATATGCGCTCTTAATGTGTAAAGTCTTACAAAGATGGTCACAGTTTGATTACGATGGGTGGCTTATTGCTATTTTCCTGCTATAATTATCGGTTTTCTTCATTGCATGGAAGTGATTGCATGTTCTATGTGGAGGTGTTTTTTGCTGCATCACGTTGTAGAGTTTGTGGAAGAGGTGTCTATTGACTACTATCACAGTGAGAGTGTAAGTTCAAGCGGCGTGTTGACATGTTGGTCAAGAGTTGTGGTGAAGTAAATTACTCTCTTTGTTCCGTCGACTTCTTTAATCTTGGTTTTGTGATAACTTTAGTATAGGAGAAGGGTGCACATGTGTGGCTTTACAGTCATCACATTCTAACTGATTGCCAAAAATATCAGTGTACACCTTAAAGAACACAATATAACAACGCAAAAAGGAAAGTGTAAGTTGATAAAGGAGTATTGTATAGCTAGACACATCGGTATCCTAATTCGTACCTGAGCAACTGTTGCAACCTTGGAGGTGGAGTTATGAATTATGCAAATGATACTAGTGGGTAGGCGTCTCATGTGATTAATGGTTTACACATTTACTAATTCTCGTGTGAAATGATTTGGGAGTGTTAGGGACCTATTACTTTGTGGCAATTGGAGAAAGTTTCTGAGCTTTTTACATGCAAACAAGACATCTCGACGTAGTCTTGTAGAATTATAAGGAGTTCATTGTTCAATTCTGGCCTTAGCTTTTATGGTCCATGATAAACTGGAAAGTGCATGGAGTTGTAGTTGCACTGATGCAGTAGGTTAGATAAAACTTTAAAAGCATTATCCCGCTTGGAATCTTGACATTTTCTGGATGTTCTCTCGAGTCCGATACTGATCTTCTATTGATTTCTAATTTTCTATATAGTTTTTTTCTGGAGAACTGAAATGTACAATGTGTTGAATCTTGAAAGTTGGTGGGTTTAATGTGTGTTTGCCCACCCTCTATCTTTTGTGGAATTTTGTACTTATATAATCCGTGGGTAGGCTTGAAAATTTGTGTCAATATTAATGTTTGATTTTTTGTTCATGGTGTTTATCATCTTTTATTGTACCTATCAAAGTGTAACAGATCTTCTGTTGGCTTAGGCAACAGGCTGGAAGCTTGACGATGCTATTCAGCTGTTTTATGTGGGGAATGATGGTGGTGCAATGGCAACTTCGGCATATTTTCCGCCAGCAGAAAATACTGCTCCGATAACTGATCAGAGCTCCAGGTGTATATGCAGTCTAATTGTCGAAGTCTTTTAGTTAATCCTACTTTAAGATTTGCTATTTTTATTTGGCCTTACATCTCATCTTTCATGCTTATATTGCAGTGTGTTAGGCAATGATGTGGCACCAGACATTACTGGGTTAGATGGTGGCGATGATGTACGTCCACCTTTACCAGTTGTAAGAGAAGCGCTATATGATGATGCGATGCTTTACGGGTATTTTTTTGTCAACTTCTTGCTGTTGCCTCACTTTGTTTTCTTACATTTACCTTTCGCAGTAGGCCTGTTTTACCTGGTTAATAAACATCGCTGCATGTGAATGTTTCTAGGTTTTTTATGCACCCTCATTGTTTTATTAATTGTTACTTGGCTCGTGTCTTTCTGGTTCGACGCCCAACATACTCTACAAGAATATTCATGATTTCATGATGGAGATAGTTTCGTTTACAAGAAGTGTGAATGTTACGTGGCCTTGTCTCAAGTGATTTTATTCAGCAGCTGCTTGACTTTTATTCTCTTAACTGACTCCTACTCTTCAAGAGACAGGTTTTTCTTTGGTATATGGTATTATGGTGTCATCCTTTTTCATAGGTCTCTTGTGCAAAGGTGAAATGAAATTCAGTGACAAGTTGAACTTTTTATAATGGGGTGTAGCGAGTATGATGCGTACAATGGGTAAGACCAGTTGCACATATTTGTAGCCATAGTATATGTTGGAAGTTAAAAAACAGTATTTCAGGCTATGGGAGACTGGTATTTGGAGTTAGTGTTTCCCCTAATTATGTAAATCAGTTGCTCAAGTGTACAGGCTGACTCGCCATTCTGTCGGTCTTTTGACAGAAGTCTATGATTTCTTATAGCACCATCTTATTGGCCGTCCTTTGAATTGTGTTTTTCTTTGTAGCAAATGGTGCATTTCATTTTGTTATTTGCTGTTTCTGAAATGGATGTCAAATGGCTTCAATGCTTGATACAGGGCAACAAGGAATCCATCTCGAGGAAGTAGTGTGGTTGCTTTCCGCAACTTCGAAGAGGAAAACAAAGACCCAGGTGTTTGGTCAAGTGAGCAAGGTGGTCCTTCTACAGTAGAGAGTTCTCAAGATAAACTAGCGGCTTTATACCGGCCACCTTTTGATCTGATGCACCAGGGTCCGTTTGAAAAGGTTTGGTTTAAGCTATAATTTGCTAATTCATTTTTTCTTATCTAATACTCATATATGTTTATCGTTATATATCATTTGTGAGTGGGATGGGTAGTTGAATTATTCAGGAATTTTTCTTTTGGTCCTCTGAGTCACTCACTTTATTTTGAACTCGCATTTGATCTAAGTTATTAATTGCATCTCAAGTAGTTATTAATGGATATTTCATCTGTTTACTCTGCGTGATGAAGTTCTTGCCATGAATTTGTAGGCAAAGCTTGCTGCTGCGGCTGAGGATAAGTGGCTTGTGGCAAATTTGCAATCTACTACAGAATTCAGCTCCCACATGGTTAGGCCATGTCCCCTATCATTTTTTCTTTTCTGTCGTGTGTATTCAGGTAAAAGTTGTACACAATGTTTACGCAACTCTTCGTATTATACCTTGTGACCTGTGTCCGACGCTGAAATGTTTAAGGCGAAACATGTATTTTTCATTGAATATAGAGTACTCAAGTCCCGTACTTGGACTCACCGGGGTTGGTTACTTCCAAAAGAGTCTTGAGAAACATATGCTGTATACCCCCTGTGTACATCTACATTCTAATTATGTCATGTGCAACTATTTCTGTTTTGAACTGTATTTATCTAAACAATTTACTGTATGTTGATTGTGAAGCTTAACAGAGACACCTGGGCAAATGAAGCTGTTGCTCAAACCATCAAAACTAATTTTATCTTTTGGCAGGTTTGTTTCCCTTATGTTTCCCCTCATTTCTCTCGTTTGTCGTGCTCTAAACATTTTATGTTCCCTTCATGTTGACATGATGATTTTCATCTTTCGTCTTGACGTAATTATTGTGTCATTCTTGTTGACAATAAAATTTCCATTTCCATTTTCTTTTGTTAGTGCCTCTATATAAATATATAATGTAGAACATCGATAGTGAGTTTCAGCCTACATATGAATTTGCAAATGGCTGTAGCCTAGTGTTAGGATATTTTATGCTAAATTACGGGAGTCGGTTAAGTCAAGCACAATCACATACTGTTCCCAGTTGTGAGCATTTAGTGTTCTTCCATATTTTGAATCAAAGGTATGAGCTAAGAACTTAGTTGACTTCGAGTCAACAGTCAGAGTTCTCTACAATCAGAGTTATCTGATCATCTCTAGTTGCTAGAAACTGAGAATTGAGCTTGCTGTTTAGATGGGGTCCCACTTCTAGACTTGCCATGCAGTCCTGTTTTTCTTTTATTGTTGATGAAGGTTTTGTCTGTCGTTTTATTATTGTATATTTTTCTTTTATACAGGTTTATGATGATTCGAGTGAGGGGAAGAAGGTTTGTACTTACTACAAAATTGACTCTGTTCCTGTTGTCCTCATCATTGATCCAATAACCGGACAAAAGATGCGTTCATGGTCTGGCATGGTAAATCCTGAGCGACTATTGGAGGTTTGTGCTCGTTTTTCACGACTTGTAAACTTGTTGAATTAATTGACGGGATTGGAGCAATCTCTTTTATCAAGGCTGCGTTAACATGTGCTCAACTTTCAGGATTTATTGCCTTTCATGGATGGTGGTCCAAAGACTCATCACAGTTCTCTATCTAACAAGCGGCCAAGAGAAAGAGAAAGCTCTCATAAGCCTCCTCAAAAAGTGCAAGGTATAATAACATTTTGGAAAATTTCACAAATGTAATCTCACTTTGCATTATCTTCCCAAAATAATCCAACCAAATTATGGGGTATCTGACCATAAATTATACTCGTATATGATTAATAATTTCAGTGTCATTGTTTGAACATGTTTGTACAACTTGCATAAGATTCGGATTTTACAATGTCATTATATAAAAATATATTTATTCTCACTATAAAACTGGATCGTAGAATCGTAAGATCGTATTATGATCTTACCTCTAGAAATTTTAAAAAAAAATAGAATCCAAAGGTTCGACAACTATAATAAAATCGCAAGATCTGGAATCGGCCAAACTTTTCTTTTATTGTAGAATCGTAGGATCGAATCGGGATTCTGACAACAATGGTTAGGAGTTGTTTCCTATATGCCTAAGAAATACAGTATAAACTTAGGAAGTTTTTATTCTACAGTCGAGACCAATGAAGAAGACGACGAACTGCAAAGAGCTCTTGCTGCATCAATGGAGGGTATGCAGCATTCCGTCAAACCAGATTCTACGGATAAGGAAGCAGCCCATGCCAAAGGTGAAGGATCAAGCTCTGTGAAGAAGCCTGTTTATCCCCCACTCCCCGAAGAACCAAAAGTTGACAGAAATCTAATGTGTCGCGTTGGAATTCGGCTCCCTGATGGACGTAGAGTTCAGCGGAATTTCCTTCGTGCTGACCCAATACAGGTTAGTGGTATCTCACATGCACAATGGTTGCTTATTAGCATTATTCTGTCCTTGTGTCGACTGACCCTCTGGAACTTGTTATGTATATATATATTATACGAACTTTGACGGAGTTGTGAAGGACTTGCCTAGAGTTCTAATATCTGTAGCGCGCATCTGTATTTGATTAGGCACTTGTTTTGTCTTTTTCACATAAAATTGTAAATCCAAACCTTACATAAGAAGAAGAAGATAATCATAATTTCAAAACAATTCCAACATGATTTGAGATCATCTAACACGAATCATTTTTTGAAACCGTGAAAATGCAAAAAAAAAAAGAGAGAGAAGGGAAACCGTTATGAATAAGTCGGGCCCCGTGGCTGAAGTTATTTCTCAGGGCTCACTTGGATTTAGGGTAGAGACGTAGAGTATTAGGTTTGCATTTGGATTAAGAGAGCGATGCATGGGCGGGTTTTTGTGACGTTACGAGAGGGGTGGGGACTGGGGTTATTAGTCATCTCTCCTCATTGTGGAAAACATTTAACCTTTCTCTCTTCTCCCCACATTCCAGCCTCCGCTATGTCTACAAAAATTGGTCTTCATGGACGCTCTAGTGCGTTTCACTAAATATGTTGTAAATAGTAAATACCACCTTAAAATGTGTTCAAAGTAGGCAACTTAACCTTCAAAACCTTGTAACTCTATAACTATCACAGCTGCATGATTCGGGGATCAATCCTTCGATCCTCACTGGCTCACACTGAATCCTCCATACTGAACAGAGTTTTGCCAACTGTCACATGAGTACTATACTTTCCATCTAGTTCACTACCCGTCCGTTTTCTTTTTGTTTGATCTCGGTCCAAGCATAACCTTGGGAAAATCAGATTATCTTGTTAAGGCGATATGTTGTTAATTCCCATTGCTAACATGTCTGCCATGCAGCTGTTGTGGTCATTCTGCAGTTCCCAGCTTGGCGAGTCAGAGACACGTTCATTTCGCTTAACTAATGCAATCCCAGGTGCATCAAAGGTCCTTGAGTATGATAGCGGTTTAACTTTTGAAGAATCCGGTCTCTCAAACTCCATGATCTCCGTCACTTGGGACTAGCTTTACCCTTTCTTCTATTTACCGATGAGAACTCTAGTAGACTTGAATTAAATCACTTCTGTACCCAGTTGCTGTTTATCCTGCTTTTGGTTGCCTTCTCAGTGGTCACTCTTTTAAGACGAAGCATCCGTGTTCATGTATATGCTGTAACTCCAACATATATAAAAAGAAAAAAAAAAAAACTTTAGCATTGCTTTAGTCTAAAACTATTGCTCTAAACAAATTCTTGCGCTTGCAGATGGTTTCTTTTACCCAAAGGTACCTACAGTTTGCATTCCATCTGAATTGAAGGAAAACATTAAAAAGAACGCTTAGAAGTTATAATTGCAATTAAAACCTTATATTAATAATTGTTATTCACATCATAGTTTCTCATCATAAACTAAATCAACAAGAGAAAAAATCAAGCAAAATACCCAAAATATCTTCGATTGAGAAGTAACAAAAATCTCTATTTGAAGGGACACTTAGGGCTCGTTTGGTTATCACCAAATTCATGGGAATTTTAAAATCACATGAATTGTGGGTTTTTTGATGTTGTTTGGTTAGCCCATTTTTTGCAAAATGGGAGAGTTTCAAACTTTATAACTTTATAGCAGTTTCCAACTTCTACATAATGAGGGAATAAAACTACATAGTTCCCCAAAGTCATTAGAAACTCTTCGGAAAAGCTAACTCCAACATTGCAACCAAACAGTAAAATATAATTCAGGTGAATTCTAGTGTAGGAAAATAAATCATGTGAATTGCAAGCCAACACATGATTCTAATTCCCGTGTGAACCAAACGAGCCCTTAGAAGAAATAGTGCAAGATAAAGATTCAGAATATGGAGAAGATAGTTAGGGTTGAAGGTAAGAAGGTAAAACTTAGTATTAAGTAAAACGATGAAGAACAATGATGGAGATTCATAAGTATAATGTGAATTGAATAGTTCTTCAAAGAGGACAGAAATAGATTAAGATTTTCGAGTTTTGTGGTGGGTGACCAGTTGGACTTTTGATTAATTTATCTTTTTTTATTGATCCAATAAGTGGACGGTGGTGGTGAGCGAAAATGTAAAATTTGTACTGTATGCACAAAATGGGTGTTACTTATTATCACTGATGACCCCACCGAGTCAAGCGGCTTGAGTTGGATTTGGACTCACAACTAACGGGTCATTTCACGTTCAACTCAATGGGGTCTCATGCTAGAATTTAAGACTCTAGGGTAGAAGAATGGGGCGAGTTGAGTCAAGTCAAAGTTTTAACACGTCTACTATAATATACGATATTGATCACACCTTTTTGATAACGAGGTATCAATATACAATACCATGTTACATTATGATATTTTTTTTGACAGCAGTTAAATCATGATATTGAAATATGATACTTATATCTCAAAAATCAAATTAGAGTAAGTTGTAAATCTTTCAAAGGTTATCCATTCAAGCATCAATCGAATAATCGATAGGATATTTGATAAATATTACGAGGCAACAACAATTTTAGGCAAAACATACAAAAAAATCAAATTTTACAAGCAATTCGAATATAGAAATTTAAAGAGCATGCAACAACCCAACAACTCACGATAGACCGTTAACCACTTAAGCACATATATAATGAAATAAACAATGCAGTGCACAAATAAAATTTCCAAAATTTATAGTAGTATAATTTACCTATCATTATACGCTGTAAAATTCAAATGATATTTTATTTTTTTGTACTTCTGTATGCTAATTTTATTTGAATATATATTTTGAATTAATTTTTTTTATTTTAAAAATTACCACATCTTAAATATGTCTTTTAACAAAATTTAATCTTCTTTATATAAAAGAGAAAGCATTTCAAGCTTCCCTATTGGTGGTTCAAGATGAAGAATTTATCAAATTATTATTGATGTAGGACCCCCCATGTTTTTGGTGAAGATTAATTGACCTCTCTGAAGTGATTAAAATAGTTATTATTGTGGGGTAAAGTGATTAAAATAAGATAAAGTATGGGTATTGTGGGGTAATGTGATTAAAATAAGTATAAAAGTTTACAAAAAAAGGAAAGGGGAGGTATTGTGAATAGATGAAAATGGAAAGGGGAAATGTTATTGTGAATAGGAGGGAGTAGGTTATACTCCGTAAGAAATCATATTATGTTTCGAAATTTGGTCTTAGGGTAAGACGTGTTTTTTGAGAAACATATAGTTATTTTCATTCCTGTTGATATAAAAAAAATTCTTTGTTCATTATATTGGTTTAAATTATTATATTGGTTTAAATGTATTAAAATCATGTTACATTAATAAAGTATATATATCGATTTTTTAGTTGATTGTGAATTTAAAATTTATCTTACAAAAATATACTACTTATAGTTTATACGCCTTTTATTAGTTACGACCCGTGCATATTCTGCACGGGTTTAAAACTAGTTATTTTTGTTACACTTTTATTTTTATTTGTTATAGTAACAATATTTCAAATATTAATTTTTGTCCACAAAATGAGGACAACGAACCCTGCAAGTCGAACAGTCCAACTCCAACCTTCCCATTCCTGAGTTCCTCCCACTTTTTCATTTTCTCTCACTCCACTTTATTACTCTCTCATTTCTCTTTTGGCGCTCCTTTTCCCCCCATTTTTACTTCTTCCGCCATTAATACAACCCTAAAAACCTTCCAAAACCTAGAAAATACAGTAACAAACATAATTAATCATGAAGCGAAACTTCGATGAAATCTCCGACGATGAATGGAATAATCACGATTTCAAACCTTCTAAACTCCTAAACCTCAATTCTTCTTCCTCCATTCCTCCTCCTCCTCCTCCGATCGAATCCTTCGCATTTCGCAACAACGATGACAACAACAACAAAACGTCGGAAAAATCAGCAATTGAAATCTCCGACGACGACGACAGCGACAATTACCGCCGCGGAACACTCGCCGACGACGGCGACGAGGAGTTTCGGCCGGAAGATGAAGAAGACGAGGAAGACGACGTCGTTGAGCTGCTTTCTGATGAAGATTTGGAAGATGATGATGTCGGTGATGTTCGACGGAGTTTTCGCGCTGGTAGAAGGTTTATTGTTGACGATGATGACGAGGAGGAGGACGAGGAACCGGTAGCGGTACCGAAGGACGAGGAGGAGGCGGATTTTGAGTCGTTTGACGATGATGATGATGACGAGGAGGAGGATAGTGAGGTGGAGATGGAAATGGCGGTGAATAATGGAGAGAAGGATGTAGTAGGGAGAGCGTTAAGGAAATGTGCTAAGATTTCGGCTGAGCTTAGGAAGGAGCTTTACGGTTCTTCTGCGGCTGCTGCTGCGGCCAATTGTGATCGCTATGCTGAGACTGAATCGTCTTCAGTTAGAATTGTTACTCAGGTTCGAACGAATTTCGTAGTTTTTCGAGTTTTTTGCTGGTATGTTAGGTTTACTGGTGAATAATGAGCTGAATTTGTTTTGTTATGGTATGCTAATTTGAGTGTTTAGCTCGGGGATGCTCATATGCTGCGAATTAGCTTCCGGAATTTGTAGCTGCACCACTAGAGTTAGGATTGTTAGATATGACAATTTTCCAAAAATTCATGTTCTTGTTAGTTAACTTCGCACAATTTTAAATGCTGAAGTTTTTTTGATGACATATAGATTATTAGGTTGTTTATACTGGTGATTGATGAGCTGAATTTGTTTTGTTATGGTATGTTAGTTTGATCTTTTAGCCTGCGGATGTTCATAATGCTGCAAATTTGGTTCTGGAATTTGTAGATGTATCCACTACAGTTGGGATTGTTAAACAGGAGAAATTTTCAGGAACTTCCGGATTTCTTATTTTGGTATCCATTAATCCGGAATAATTACCACCTCCTGAGGAAGTCCTGTGGACGTAAATGTTGTAAGTAGACAATTTGGAGGAGAGAGGGACACTAGCTAAAACTTGATGATGAAATACTCAGACTTAGCTCGTCATTGCCATTTACCAGTGTTTGATCTGCATTATAGAAGCAGATGAGCAGATGTAAGGAATGATGATGTGAAAGTAGACTTTGTGATATGTTAACATTGAATTATCCCATTCTGAACGTAATGAGCTGAGTTGAAGAGAGAGGATTATGAGTTCATGACATACGACATAGATTCCATCTTGATCATTTCGTGCAAAAATATTGTACTCCCTCTGTCCCGATCATTTGTTTACCATTTCCATTTTAAGGCGTCTCATTCATTTGTGTACCTTTCTATATTGAGAATGTTTTCTATGAGTAATTTGATGTCCCAATGGGACTATTGTCCACTTGTCATCCACCAAGGACCACCACAAATGGTCCCCTACAATTTCCTTAATAGTTGTGTCAAAAGTAAAGGTAAACAAATGACCGGGACGGAGGGAGTAGTAAAAAAGGCCTTAGTTTTCGCAAAGTGGTTCTGACAATAATTTGTCTACTTCTCTGTTGTCTTAAGAATTTTTATAATGCCAATGTGTATACCATTTCCAATGTTAATATCACATCCTAATCATCAAAAACAATATTCTCGCGCGGTCTCGCCTTCTTAATGTTCACAGGCTTTGCTTCCTGCAATTTATCAAAAATTGACTGTTCCGTGTTAGGTTATTTTAACCTTTCAAAATAGTCTTTATCTGTTTACAGTTCTGTTGAACTTGTTTGGTGGTTACATGATATGGTTTAAACCTGAACGTCTCTTTTATTTTCTTATACTCTCCCTCTCACATCCCCTTATTTTATCGATGTCTCTTACCTTCAATGCTTCCAGGATGATATCAATGCAGCGTGTGGCACAGAGAGCTCAGGTTTCCAGCCACTTCTTAAGCCATACCAACTGGTTGGGGTCAACTTTCTCTTGTTAATGAAGAGGAAGAAGATAGGCGGAGGTAAGATCCGCTTAATTGCATACATCATACATGTAATCTTGGAATTCCTTCCGTGCCTGCTACTATATTAAGAAAACAATGATATAACATCAGAGATGATCCGTGGTATGAAGCACCAATCTATAGGAAAATCCAAGAACTACAAATGCAATTGTTTAATTCAGAAAAAAATGTGTTAGGTAAGTACATGTGTGTATGTGAGCAAGACCTTGGGCGAGAGTCGTAAAATCGTCATGATACACCTTATTTTAAGTTCTAGACAGCGTGATGCACATTAAGACGATGAAGATCCGAGTCCCAAGGCGAAAGGCGAAGGCGTACACCTTACAGATGCTAGCTAGGTTACTTTTGAGTCTATGCAAGTGAGTATGAGGAGTGTCGAACACATCTATTTCACGCTTAACTTTCATATTTTTAGCCTAGAGTGGAGTGTCAAGTACTAGTTTTTTGTCAAATCGACACGTTTGAATAGACAAGCTTTTAAAGTGATTCTCAAATTTTAAAATGATACAAGTTACCCTTTTTGTGCAAATCTATTGACAAGAAATCCAAATCTACGTCATATTATAAATAATTTCTTTTAGGTACTTAAAACAGGTTATGGTTTTATGAGGTAAACGAGTGAATGTAAAGGAATAGAAGAAGGGTAGAATCAAAGAATGATTAATAAAAGCTGCAAACTGCATCGTTATCTACGTTGTGCGCCTCAAGGTGTCGAGGCATTGTGCCTTGAACTAGATCCTCGAACTTTAAATCCTAAAGCCTAAAGCCTAAAGCCTAAACCCTAAACCCTGTGCCCGCACCTTGGGTTTGCTTCATACATATCTTGGCGTCTTGGTGGGTGTGCTTTTGTAAGCACTTGGGTTCTAAAGTCAATGTATGAGAATTTTGATTATTAATCTGGAAATATACTCATAATTTGCTGAAAGCAAGACTTCTAGACCTCTAGTATACATTTTTGAGAGCTTTAGAAGACTTAAAATTACCATAACTTAGTGTGAAATGTCTGATTGCAAAACAAGAGAACTGTAATAGCTCATAAGTTGATTATAACAATTAAGCCGATAATTAAATTGTCGTACTTGGCTCTTGGCATGTGTATACTTTCTCTCATTTTTTTTTTCTAGAGCATAAGAAGGTAGAGAAAGCTCTTTTCTCTTCTTTATTTTCCTTTTGTCTGTTTCATAAATCATTGGCTTTTTACGATAATCGAGTACTTTCGTTGTTTGAATATGGCAGCTATATTGGCAGACGAAATGGGTCTTGGAAAGACTGTTCAGGTACAGTTAGATAATACTATTTCAATCCTTCCATTAATTTACTGTATTAATTTTACTCTTTACTGTCTTCTTACCTCAGTGTTTTTATGACTGCTGCTCCCCCTTTTCAGGCTATTACATATCTAACATTGTTAGATTACCTGGAAAACGATCCAGGGCCGCATCTAGTTGTATGTCCAGCTTCAGTTTTAGAGAATTGGCAAAGAGAGCTTACAAAATGGTGTCCGGCATTTACAGTAGTGCAGTACCATGGTGCTAATAGAACTGCATACTCGAAAGAGTTGAGTTCATGTGCCAAGGCTGGATTGCCACCACCATTTAATGTGCTTCTTGTTTGTTATTCGCTTTTTGAACGGCACAGGTTTGTTCCATTATTTAGTATATATGTATTGTTTAAGCATTCTCCATAATCTTAATTATGTATGTTTGATGATTATACTGCTTTTTTTTTTTTGCTACTAGCGAGCAACAGAAAGAAGACCGTAAAATTCTTAAACGTTGGAGATGGAGCTGTGTGCTGATGGACGAAGCTCATGCACTGAAAGATAAAAACAGCTACAGATGGAAGAATCTGATGTTAGTTGCAAAAAATGCAAAGCAGCGGTTGATGCTGACTGGAACTCCACTGCAAAACGACTTGCATGTATGCTACTGGCCAATTTGACTTGGTGAACTATTAATAGTTAGAATACTGGCACGTAAATGGCATTTAAAACACTTCAAACACACTGACTACTAAAAATGTACTCCCTCCCATCCATAATGATCTTCCCAATTTCATAAAATTCTCCTCACATATATTAGAGAAGTAGGAAGAATATTATGGATGGGAGGGAGTAATAATTTTTGTAGATAGGAAATTATTATTGGATCAGTAAAAACAAAAGGAATGATGATAAAGTGCATAGATGATAAGACATCTTTAGGTCTCAGCTTATTCTTATGATGAAATTTGTTCAAAAAGTAAGAGTTCTCCTTAAGGATGTGTTTGTGTAAGATCAATGACCTGATTGAAGTCAAAAAGAGTTGGTTTTACACTTCGTCTTATATTTAGATTAGTCATTAGTCAAAACTCGTGAATCTTCGTAATGGTGCTTTGTCATATGCTCTTTAGTGTTTTAGAATGATTAGTGATGATGCTCCATTTTTAGCAACTTGTTCTTTACTAGTAAGTTCTAACTTATATTGCTGGCATAAGCTTCCTGTATGCTGAAGTTGTCTTTTGCTGCAGGAACTCTGGTCCATGTTGGAGTTTATGCTCCCTGATCTTTTTGTTACAGAGAATGTAGACCTGAAAAAGTTATTAACTTCTGAAAATCACGAATTAGTAGCTCGAATGAAGTCTATATTAGGGCCATTCATATTGAGGCGTCTGAAGTCTGATGTAATGCAGCAGCTTACAGCCAAAGAACAACGGGTAAATTTAAATTCTTTGTTGTGGGACTGTAAACATTCTTTGTTCACTCATTTAGTCTGAGATTGTTCTCGAGTAATTTTAAAACGCTGGTTTAATTCTGATGCAGGTGGAGTATGTTCAAATGGAAAAACAACAGGAGGATGCTTATAAGGAAGCCATTGAAGAATATCGTTCTGCTTCATTAGCTCGTTTGGCTAAGAGCTCTGACCTGAATCCTAATGACATCATTCGAGTTCTTCCTCGCCGTCAGATTTCAAATTACTTTGTTCAGTTTCGTAAGGTGTGTTAGCGCTTAACATGGCCACTTTTACTATCACAGCTAAAGTCAGTATACTTTACTGGTCGTATATTGTTTGGCTTATAATATTTGGTTCTTTACCGGCGTAATTTTCTTGGTATATATTACAGATTGCAAATCATCCTTTACTTATAAGGCGCATCTACCATGATGAAGATGTTGTTCGCTTTGCAAAAAAGTTACATCCCAGGGGCGTGTTTGGTCATGAATGTACTTTGGAGAGAGTAGTTGATGAGCTGAAGGGTTATAGTGACTTCTCTATGCATAGGGTAATTCCTGTCCTCAATAAATATCTTCCATTTCCTTCTTTCTTTCTGTAGTCAGAAGTCGGAACTTCTCTCCACAGAATGTTGGTGAGTTGAAATAGGGACATAATAACCATGATATGGGCCAACTTAGATGCTATGTTTTCTGTATATAAGTTTTAAATTTGTTGGGACTTCGCGTGCTTTAATTTTTCCAGGATTTTCCAAGTTTTTGATGTTTGTTTTTCGGCAGAACAATTATGACTTTATGAGCTTTAAATGGGCATTTCTTGCTCTTTTGCTTTTCTTGCATATGACCATTCTTTGTCTGTGCTAAAGTTTCGAATAAGAATGAAACATCCACTAGAGGCTTAAAAAGCTGATGACAGATTTTTTTAAGTTATCAAATGTTCCAATATTTATTTTAGGGTTGCTGCACAAGTGGTGTCGACTGGCTAGTAACTTCATAAGCAACAATCGTCCTTTCTATTTTTTTGGGATTAATGATGATACTCTAAGGGCATGATACTTCATCTTTGGTTCTTCTCTTCTAACTAGGCATCACTCAGTTTGTGGTACTTGTTAGGTGCAAGATGAATCGTGCACCAACGAATCATTCCATATGTCATTTGTATGTTTTTTGTTTTACAATTTGTCCTTTGGAGTTCAGCCAGAAACAATTGTTGATGTGCTTGCTTCCTGTTGATATTTAGGAAGATCATGATTAAGATATTAGAATAGTTAGATTTGCATCCCTATCTTTTTTTTCCCCAATCAACTTACAACATTAGTCAAGGGACACCAAGGGCGTGACATGGGACTCATCGAAGTGATACTACGAAAATATAAGCTATTTCTTCATCCCCTTGAACTTCATTTTTGCTTGAAGGAACTTTTTTTTTTTTTTTCTTCAATATAGTGGATGGATGCTCAATACATTGATGCTTACTCCTATACCATTTTGTCTTCGATCCCCCGCCCCCACCCCACCTTTTTGTGGCGTACATTGACCTAATGCGAATTATGCGATATAAAAACATACTGACTTGAGGATGGAGTAAGTATCAGACCACCTGGGATGGAGTAAGCATAATAAATTACTGAATTGCTATTCTAATATCTTGAACAGAGGGGCTGTCAAAGCTTAGTAATGATACCTTTCTCTTTTTTTGATTGTTAGAGGTTTAGTATTTGTTATTAGGCAATTTAGTGCTCCACGTTTGTCCACAGGCCGTACCCTTCAATGAGAAGTCTAGTCCAGCATGTGAGATTTGTGCTGGGCAGCTGGTATATGAAGTTATGAAACCAGCGGTTTAAAATTTAAAAGAGATCTATTGTTTGTACCTAACTCTGCATCTTGGCTAGATGCTGTGTTGGGAAATATTACGGCTGTATTGGGGGATGGTTACAAGAGTAGTGGGGGGTACATACCAAGGAAAGTACGGGGTAGTGTTGGTGGTGGTGGTGGATGGAGGAAGTAGATGAATATAGTGTAATAATTACCTGGCCCTAATAATGTATTACCCCTTATATTCAAGCAATATTTCCCCAAGTCCCCACCATGTACCTGATGTAAAATAAATCATGTCCCTCATGTATCAGTACCACACCTTTATATCCCCTTCACCATCCTTTATCAGCATCATGTTCCTCCTTATCTTTGTTTTGAGCTCCATTACGCACGTAATAACCACCCCTCCAGTCCAAGCGAGCCGTAATTCATGATGTAGCGTTCCTACTTTCGTTCAGTTTATGTTTCTATATTGTAATTTATCATGCCTTGAATGATATTATTTGTTCTGATCAAGAATTCAAGTGTCTTATTTTTATAGTCATATCGTATGTTAGTGAGATTGGGAGAGTCTTTCTACTAATGGAGAGCATTTTCTTCTTCCAATCATTGACATATATCTATTGGATGTTGCAGCTTTTATGTAACACTGGCATTGAGGATCCAAAAGGAATTCTTCCAGAGACACAGGTTATGGCGTCTTCTAAGTGTCGAGTAAGTACAGATCCCGGAAGTAGATGTGTGAAATATCATAGGCATAAGTGCCATTTTTTTTTTGTAAGCTCTGTATTCAGTGCATAAAATAATTTTATGTAGTGGGCATGCATAACAATAAGATGCCAGTAAAAGGCATTCATCTAGTAATTTCAGCATCATTGATAATCTGGAGTTTTTTAAAATCAAAATGAATGATAAGTCTCACTGATAGAAATATTCTGTCTATACAGGCATTAGCTAAACTTCTTCCTTCTTTGAAGCGAGATGGTCACCGTGTTCTCATTTTTAGTCAATGGACGTCAATGCTTGATATCTTGGAGTGGGCGTTGGATGTGATTGGGGTGACATATAGACGTCTTGACGGAAGGTAATGTGGCTGTCCCTCTGTTTTGTTTGCTATGTAGCATTTGGTAATGTATATGGATGTTCTTTGCTCCCTATATTGTTTAACTCACTATTTCAATTTAAAGGATGTAAATTTGGCAGAGTTTTGCATCTAGCTAATTTGTTTTTTTTTGTGCGTGCAGTACGCAAGTGTCAGAAAGGCAAACCATTGTAGATTCTTTTAATAACGATACCTCTATATTCGCCTGCTTGCTGTCTACAAGAGCGGGAGGGCAGGGTTTGAATCTAACTGGAGCAGATACTGTGATTATACATGATATGGATTTCAATCCTCAAATTGATCGGCAGGCGGAGGACCGGTGTCATCGTATTGGCCAGACAAAACCTGTAACGGTTTACAGGTATGTCTAGTTTTTTTTTTTTTTTTTTTTTAATATGAGACACTTCATTTGGAAGTTATATTTTTCCCTTATGGTCTATGGACATATTCATTAATTCCGCATAAGGAATATATATTACTAGTACCTCTTATAAATATCGTGAGTGACCCTTGGTTAGTGACCTTTCCCCATACTTGTTGGGTATTGTATCATCGACCGTGACCCTTTTCTTAATGACTTATTGTACATAATTTTATGATTATTTGACAACTATAAGTGATACTCTAGTTTCGGAATCCTTGCAGACTGGTGACGAAAGATACTGTAGATGAAAATGTGTATAAGATTGCTAAAAGGAAGTTAGTGTTGGATGCCGCTGTATTAGAATCAGGTGCAGTGGTGGACAATGGAGTTGATGTGCCTGAAAAGACTATGGGGGAAATATTATCGGCAATTTTGCTACGGTGAGATGCCCTAGACATCCGGGCATTAGATAGAGTCAGCCCGTAAGCCGTTATTTATTTAAATGTCTTTCTTAAATCTTGCATTATGCTCCATTGTTGTATTATTAGGGCTAACTGAATCGGATTTACAAAATATAGTAGCAGAATTACTCCTGCTCACAAATTTGGGACACACATTGCACATCTTGTATGCCCACGTTTTCCCATTGACCCAGATTGTGCTGTTGTAAGGTTGTACAATCTGCGCGCATGCTGAACTTCTGCTTGTCTTACCCGAGCTTTTGAGTGTACTTTGTAATCTGGATTGAGGCTTTTGTTTCATAAGTTGGACTGCTGGTACTCCAACTTATTGGCAGAGGAGACCGGCTTTGTTGGTGTGATGAACTGAAGACCAACTCTTTTGTAAGCTTACCGTGTCAGATCGGCTGAAAATAAATTAACAAAAGAAGAAAATACTGTCATGTACTCCTATCTAATTTATATTACAATTTATACAATGGCAATGGACATATTTATATCATAGTCGCCTGTACAATAATTGTGCAGTGTCATAATTCGCTGCAATTGAGTTTTTTTTTTTTTTGGCAGCAGTAAAAGAAAAGAAGCTACAGTACCCTAGCTTGTTTTGCAAGCTTATGGGCTACATTATTTAACGAGCGTGGGATAAAACTAAAGCAAAGACAGTGAAAAAAAGGAAAGATTGTTTCCATATCGCTTATAATGCCATTGATCCGATGTTGACGACGCTCCACTCCTGCAATTTGGTATAAGACCGCCAGGCAGTCTGACAACACGTGTAAATGATTTATTTTATAGAAGAAAGCCCAGTTGACGACCTCACGGATACCCAGAGCCTCTGCTTGGATTGCACTCTGTGCAGAAATCTTTCTCCCTTGACAGTGTACTTGATTACCCTTTTCATCATATACTACCCATCCGATCGATGCATGAGAAGGTGCGAACCAGCTTGCATCTACTTTAATACGATAAGTAGAACATGAGTCACCATTTCCTATTAAGAAGAAAGGGCAATAATTTCTAATACGCTCCTTAAGAGTGTCAAAGGCATCCATAATTCTATTCAGCGGACTATTATGAGAACTTGTATTGTCCTCAAAAGCCTTGAGAACCGAATCTAAGGTTTTAACTTGTAGCCTAAAGAAGTGCTGCAACGAGAAATCAGAGTGGTTGAAAATTTTTCCGTTACGAAGAATCCAAATAGACCAAATGACAGAAATGAAAGTAGTCACTTCTTTTCCTGTATCAGATAGCGACTCCAGGTACTTGATCCAATTTATTATCCAATCCTGAATGGGCAACCCAAAATTGCTTTCGGTTCTTATTCCCAACGAAGAGCCAACCCATATACGGCGAGCAATCTCACAATCCCGGAATAGATGAGCCATGGTTTCTAAGGATCCATTATTATTACAGATCGGACAAGAGTAATCTATAATAATACCTCTCTTCTTAAACTCTTCCCCGACCGGTAAGGATTGTGTTATAATTTTCCATAAGAGAATTTTCCAGCCTTCCGGAGTCTTTAACCGCCAAAGTTTTGATTTACAGAACTTCCTTCCAACATTATTGATACGTTCCTTATCCTTATTTGTACCGTTGTTTTCTAAATAGAGGTGTAGAGAATAAACATATCCACTCTTTCATGGACAAGTTTTACTCTTTCATAGACTTTTTTCCATATTTTTTCCTTAGCATACCCTTATCATAGAAAATCAGGCAAAAAAATTATCCTTCTTTTATTTTCTTCTCTCCCTCTAACAAATCCTTAAATCATACCAAATTCATAAATTGCACACTAGATTCATATATTAAACGTATAATAGTTCTAGTTTTTATTAACAATTCATTATTTTTTTGCCTCAAAATTAACTAGATTGAAATTAATTAGGAGGTTTTCCAATTAGGGTTTTGGGGAAGAAGAATGGGCTGGGGTGGGGCGGCTGATCGCCGTAAAGGGAGAGGTCCGGCAAGGCCGAGGAGGCGGACGAGTGTGGTGGTCGTTAGGGCTGGTTGTGTAGGCGGACGGTTGTCATGGTCTTGGTTAGGGTAGGCCGTAGGGGGATGGCGGTTGCCCTTGGCAGGTGTGCGGTGGGCGACAGCCGACAAGGGTGGTGGACGACAGGGGGAGAGCGACGGTGGTGGCAGGGGCGGGTGAGGGAGTGGGAGAGGTGGGTGGGGTGGTTGAGATGGGGTTTGCAGGTGGTGTTTTTTTAAACTGTTTTACAAAAACAAAGGTGTTCCAAAAAAAATAAAAAAAATAAAGAGTTAAAATGAGAGGGGTAAAATGGGTAATTTTGACCATGATTGAGTAAATCATGTCCATGATTGAGCATAACCCTAATTTTTTCTCCCCATAGGTCAGGAAACAGATCGTTAATAATTTCTTCATTCCATGTTAATGAAGGCAGAATGAGATCCTTTATTCTGAGATCACACATGGAGGCAGGTGGTTCAAAACCGAATCTGATAATTCTTGGTGGAGCTTCCCCATCTATCCAACTTGTGTTCCATATATTGAGGTCCGAATTTGGACTGAACTTCCAACTAATGTTAGGAATAATAATTTTTAGTCCATGAATAATGTTTCTTGTTCCCCAAGATATGGAAGTTCCTTTTTTAATAGCCATATCATTTATAGGAGATTCCTTGTTAAGAATCTTATTGAAGAATATTTTGCTAAGTAAAGAATTCCTTTCTTGTAAGATTTGCCAAGCTATCTTACCCAATAGAGCCTGATTAACACATTGTATATTTCTAATACCTAGTCCACCCGATGATTTAGGAATACTTAGAAAGTTCTTACTACACCAATGGACCGTATTACTCAATTTCCTCCCTGCCCACAAAAAATGTGACAAAAGAGAGTTTATCTTATTTGCCACACTTACCGGTATTTTAAATACCGATAGAACGAAATTAGAAATGGTGGATAGAACAGAGTTTATCAAGGTAAGACGTCCAGCTGGTGATAGAAAGACAGCATTCCAAGAAGAAATCCTTACCTTAACCTTATCAACTAAACTTGAAAAAAAATCTTTTTTGGAGTGACTCATATCAGATTCAATACCTAAATATTTGCCAATACCTTTATTACCCTTGATATTGAAGCTTCTCATCCCTTTCTGTGAAGATATTAATGTCGTACTAGGGCTAAAAAGGATCCCTGATTTACCAGTGTTTATAACTTGACCGGACGCTTTGCAGTAATCATCAAGAATACCTTTTAAATGACTAATTGCATCGTCCTTATCTTTTAAGAAAAAGATGGAATCATCCGCAAAGAGTAAATGGGATATTTCTGGAGTTCCCCTACCAGGGGAAATTCCATGAATTAAACCAGTGTCCTGAGCAGTGCATAAATTCTGAGAAAGAACATCCATACATAATATAAATAAGAAGGGTGATAGCGTATCCCCTTGACGAAGGCCACATTGAGGCTTGAATTGCTCCATAGGTGCACCATTTAGTAAGACTTCATAAGATACCGAAGTAACACAACTCATAATAAGCTTGGTAGTACGAGAAGGAAATCCGAATTTATACAGGCTAGCTTCAAGAAAATCCCATTTAACGCGATCAAAGGCCTTGCTCATATCGGCTTCAAAGGCAAATCGTCCACATTTTCCCACCTTATGACTATTTATATTTTCCAAAAGTTCATGAGCAATAAGAATGTTAGCACCAATATGTCGTCCCTTAACAAAAGCATTTTGAAAAGGACCGATAAGATGGGTCATTACACGCGTCAGACGATTTAAGATACATTTTGTCACAATCCTCATAATAACATTACATAGACTTATAGGTCGATAGTCTTCCACTTTTTGTGGAGCCTCACATTTTGGTATAAGAGTAATAAAAGTTCTGTTTAATTCAGGTAAGATATTACCGTGATTGAGTATTGAAAGAACAGCAGAAGTAACATCTTCCTGAATTGTGTGCCAACATGTCTGGTAAAACATAGTCGGAAAGCCGTCTGGGCCAGGAGATTTTAGTGCACCCAATTGAAAAACTGCTTTCCTGACTTCTTGCTTCAAGTAAGGTTTATCGAGAAAATCCATATCATCATCTCGTACTTTGCGACGAACATTACCCAAAATATTTGAGTAAAGTGATGGGTTTGAATGGGATGAGCATGCCGAGAGTTCAGGATTATATAGATCGTAAAAGAATTTTTGAAAGCAATCACCTATGATTTTTTGATCAAAAATCCATATTCCATTTTTATCCTTAATACTGCTAATGAAGTTGCTTCCAGCCCTACCCTTGACCCAATTGAAGAAGAATTTTGTATTTGTATCCCCATCAACATTCCATTTTAGTTTCGCGCGCTGCTTCCAGTAGAGGAGTGATGCCTTAGCGAACTCAGTAACCTCCATGTTTGCCTTTTCATGAAAGACCTCACTCCCCGAATTTATTGACTCATCCATAGCATTTACCAGATTTTTATCAAACTCTTCCCATTTTGATTTCCATAAGGCTTTTTTATCTAGTGCCCACTTCTTAATTACTCCCCGAATAATAGATAATTTCCTAGCTAAACGATATTGAGGTGATCCCCTAATGAGAACAAACCAATTCCCTTGGATGAGTGATAAACACTCATTATTGACTAAGCTCCATGAATCCACCTTATATGGTCGTTTCCTTTGTGATTTTATAAGATTGAAGTCCAATTCAATAGGTGCATGATCCGAAATTTGTATGGGGTAGTGTGTGATACCTGTATTTGGAAAGAGCTGAAACCAGTCTTTTGAACCGTAAGCTTTGTCAATTCTCTCGTATACTCGAGCTAAACCCTTTCTATTATTACACCAAGTAAACCGAGGCCCCTTGAAAGGGATATCAATCAAGCTGTGATCAATTTTCCACTTACTAAATTGCATAGCACCTTGAATATACCCTTTTTTCTTACTAAATTTGTCATGTTTGTACTCAACTTGATTAAAATCACCTAATATGACGTAAGGCTTGTCGAATGTACCTATCCATTGGCCTAGTTCATTGAAAACTGGCCATCTTGTGTCTAGATTTGGTTCGCCATAGAAGAGAACCAAGTACCAACTTGAAATAGCATTTTCATTAATGATAAGGATAATGAAGTTCTTACAAACAAAGATGCATTTCACCATAGAATCATTTTTCCAACCCACCCATAGTCCTCCAGATGAACCCGTAGCATCAATTCCAAAAGATTTAACAAAACCCGCTGCCCGAAAAAGAGGATTTACTAGTTCCACCTTACATTTTGTTTCTGATAAAAAAAGAAAATCATAATACTTCATAGCAAGCATCGCTTTTATTTTAGGAATTGTAGGGGAAAGCGAGCTATTAAGACCCCTACAATTCCAAGATAGTCCTATCATGGAGATGGAGGAGGTTGAGATTGTGTGAAGCTTTTACAAGAACAGTTTGTCTTCAGTGAAGACGGATTAGAATGCAGGAATTGCGCTACGTGATCCCCTTCCTCTTTGTTGGCCATGGATAAGTTGACGTTTAATACTGTTCCTCCAGCGCTTTCACAATCTCAATCTCTTGAAATTTCACAATCTTTTGTTAAACGGTTTTACGAAAAAAACATACTCTATAACAAAGAACTTGATGGCTTGATATCCTTATCATTGAAATGGTAGTTGGTGGAAGTTAATCAAGTGAGATTATTTAGATAAATATTACTCCGTATTTGGTTTACAATAATATTTCTGTAAAACAGTTTTATATAATGGAGCGTTTGGTAACGCGGAATTGATTTCATTTTCATGATTTGAATTGTAGAAATCAAAATGTTTGAATTAAATTCCAAATCTAATTCCAAAAATTCGTTTGGAGATCACTTGGAAATCAATTCCGGATTTCAATTTCTCAATCCCGTTTGGGAAACTCATGGAATTGAAAATGGAATTGGGCGGGGCGTGTATGGGTCAAAATCACCAAAAAAATAAATAGTGACGGAAAATATTTGCGATTGGAAAAAAATGCATAAAAAAAGTAGTGTTGGAATTGAAATGACTATTATATGGTAGGAATTTGAAAGACCCAAATTTTAACTAGCTTGGAATTGTTAAGGAATTGAGTCTAATTCCAATTCCAAATTCTTAGCGTTCTCAAACACTTAAAATGTCTCAATTCCAGAATTTAATTCCAATTCAAGGTTCCCAAACATACCATAAGAGTAATTGTATTTTCTCAAGGGTTAAAAATCAACGACCTTTTTTGTGTCAAAGTAGAATTTCTACTCTATGTTTTGGTCATATATGTATGTTTACTTTTGGTATAATATGCTTTAAGAAATATTTTCACAAAGAGAAAACGAACTTACAATCTGAAACAATTAGGACCATGTCATTTTGACGGAGAGATAAACACAAACTCTCATTTAACACAAATATTATTAAGACGGACCAAATAAATATAAAATTACCTCACATTATTCTCACTTCTTGCCTATAAAATACTAAAGTTTTGTCTTTATTAACCCTACCCGTTTTAAACTTAACACGGTAATATGTTACGACTTAAAGTTAGAAAAGCCACAAAACACCCACTAAGGCCTTGCCTTGGCAAAAAAGAAACCCAAAGCCAAGACATAATAAAGCCTCCACCATCTTAACTTGACACACATACTGACATACACATATCAAACTCCTCCTCCTCTCTCTAATCTCTATCCCTCTTCCCAGAAACACTAACCTCAGCAAAACAAAGATGTTCCGAAACCAATACGACACAGACGTAACAACATGGAGTCCAGCAGGTCGTCTCTTCCAAGTTGAATACGCCATGGAAGCCGTCAAACAAGGTTCCGCAGCTATCGGTCTCCGATCTAAAACCCATGTTGTATTAGCATGTGTTAACAAGTCTCAATCCGAACTCTCTTCTCATCAACGCAAGATCTTCAAGGTTGATGATCATATCGGTGTCGCCATTGCTGGATTAACTGCTGATGGTCGTGTTCTCTCTCGTTATATGCGTAATGAGTGTATTAATTATGCTTTTACTTATGAATCTTCTTTGCCTGTTGGTCGCCTTGTTGTTCAACTCGCTGATAAAGCACAGGTACCTACTCATTTTAATTTACTTAATTAGGGTTTTTATTTCACATCTTATTTATTGTTCATTTGATACGGTTTAGGGTTAATTCGGTTAATTAGGGTTTGATTGTTGATTTAATTGGGTTCAGAGGATTTTATTTCACTTCTTCATTGTGTTTTTTATTGCTGATTTGATAGGGTTTTGAGTTAATTGGGTTAATTAGTGTTTGATTGCCTTAATTGGGTTAATTTGGGTTAAGATGGTTTGATTTCACCTCTTTACTGTGTTTTTTGTTGTTGATTTGGTAGGTTTTAGATACTGATGTTCCGTGGTTTTGCGATTTTTGGGGGTGATTTTGTAAAGATGAAAGCTTTTTTGTGATTTCTCAATTTTTGGGCGTGATTTTGTGTAGTTGGTAGGGATTGAATAGTTTTCTAGGGTTTTGATTATGCTAATTGTTTGGGTATTTGGGTATGTGATCTGTGCGAGGTTATGAAATGAAGATTGGGTAGGTTGTGATTCGGGTTTTGATTTGGGTTTAGGTACTGATGTTCTGTGGTTTTGCGGTTTTAGGCGTGATTTTGTTTAGATAGTAGGGATGAATTATAGTTTTCTAGGGTTTTTACTGTGCTAATTGTTTGTGTATTTGGGTATGTGATCAGCGGTATAAATTGAAGATTGGGGTTGGGTTTTGGCTGTCGATTACGGTTTAGGTACTGATGTTAGGTGAATTTGGTGTTCTTTGGGAGTGAATTTGTTTAGATGGTGGCAATAAATCATTTTCTAGGATTTTGATTTTTAATGTTTGGGTATTTGGTCTGGTTTTGGTGGATTGCGTGTGCTTATTGACGGAAGATTGGGATTAATTGTGATTTGGATTTTAATTTTGTATGTAAATAGGGATAGGAGGTTTGGCATTTGGTTATATCATAATTACAGAGTTGGGAGGTGTATTTTATCGAGGTTTTATGAAAATGCTGTGGATGCAGTGGTACTGGCAGCTAAGAAATATGGTTATCGATGGTTTTTTGTGAGAAGCAGGCTAGAAGATGATTAGAACATTAGGACATGATTATTAGGTGAGATGTTGCAGATTACCTTTATTTCCGAGGATTATAAGTAGTTTGATTAATTTATGTTACAAAGGTAGAGAGAAGGATAATTGTTGTGTTTGATTGTATATGATATACCTGGCTTTATTGACCTTGCGTTCTGCATATAAACGATCACTGAGGTACAATGCTGTAAATGAATATGGATGTGAGCCTAATTTGAGTGTGAAGTTAGGTAAGAGAAGAATGATTTCTACTTTTGGATGACTGGTAGATAAGAAAGATGGTTACCAATGATTTAATAAGAGACGGTGTCTAGATTTTGAGATATACTTTTGATTGGGTTTAATGTTTATAGATCAGCTTTGTTTCTGAATCAATGCCAGTGCTAACTTCATTTTTGACCAGATTACTTTCTACAATACTGTATCTAATTTATTTAAGTAGAAAGCAATACCCCAACAATTCTTTGCTTTAATCATTTTTCTCTTTCTGTTTTATGCATGAGAGATAATGGGGTGATATTGATGTGTTGATCTTGTAGAATATCATTGTTACAAAGAACATGGCTTTCGAGCGTTATAAGTAGTTTATGATAAAGTTATGCTCCACCCAAAAGAAGAGTATTTGAGAGAAATAATTTGTGTTCAAGTGTATCATATGTTCTGATATTGACCTTTCAGACAGTATATCTATGATCTCAAATGTATATAATTAAGAGGAGTTCAAACTCATGTAAAAAAGAAGAATTATTTTATGTGTTATTAGAGTACCAAAGGCATTTTGTTCATTAAAATACTTCTTGAGTTTATTGTGTTATGGTTGGCGTAATTGGGCTAATTAGGGTATTGATTTCGCATGTTTATCGTGTTTTTTGTTGCTGATTTGGTAGGATTTAGGTACTGATTTGATTGGCTTTGTTACGGTTTGATTTTGCCTGTTTATTGTGTTTTTGAAGCACAGTTATTGATATGATTGGTTTTATTAGGGTTTTGATTTGATTACACCTGTTTATTGTGTTTTTAGTGCTGATTTGATAGGTTTAGGTACTGATGTTTTGTGGTTTTGCGCTTTCGTGTTTTTTGGGCGTGATTTTGTAAAGATAGAAGCTTTTTATGATTTTGCGGATTTTGGGCGGGATTTTGTTTTGGTGATAGGGATGAATAGTTTTATGGGATTTTGACTATGCTAATTATTTGTGTATCTGGGGATCTTATCTGCGCGAGATTATTAATTGAAGATTGAGGTTGGTTGTGATTCGATGTTTAATTTTGGGTGGTTTTGATGAAAGTTGAGGTACACTGATGTTATGTACATTTGGTGTTTTTTGGGAGTGATTTTGTTTAGATGGTGGGGAGAAATCATTTTCTAGGGTTTTTATTTTGCTAAATGTTTGTGTGTTTGGGGATGTGATCTTGTTTTGGAGGATGACGCATGCTTACTGATTGAAGGGTTGGGTTGGTTGTGATTTGGAGATTAACTTTATCTGAATTTAGGAGTTGGGTGCTGGTTTTTGTTGAGGTTTTATGAAAATGGTGTTGATGCGCAGTGGTACTGGCAACTAAGAAATATGGTCATTGGTGATTTCTTGTGAGAAGGTGTTAAATTTAAACCTAGTAGAAGACTAAAACTGAGACATGGTTATCAATTGATTTTGATGTTGCGGAACAGCTTTGTTACAAAGAACGTGATTTTCGAGAATTATAAATAGTTTGATAGATTTATGTTCCAGAAAGGAGAGAGATTTGAGAGTAGGATTATTGTTGTGTTATTGGGTATCGTAGATGCTTATATTGACCTTGCACCCTGCAACTTTACTATCACTGAGATACAATGTAGTAAATGAATATGAACGTGAGCTTAATTGAATGTGAAATTAGGTTAAGAGAGGAATGATTTCTAATTTGGAAGTCCGGCAGATAAGAAAGATGGTTACCACTTACCAATGATTTTCTGAGGGAGGGTGTCTAGATTTGTTGGGCATCAAAGCTACTGGCTGATTAGAACTCAGTCTAGGTTTTGTGATATACTTTTCATTGGGTTTATAGGTCAGCTTAATAGCTCTGAATTAATGCCATTGATAACTTCCATTATTGATTTTCCGTCTTTTTTACGCACGAGAGACAATAGGGTTATATCGATGTGATGGTGTAGACAAAGGACACAATTTTGAATGGGTTATATAAGTAGTTTATGATAAATTTATGTTACCAAAGAAACAGTATTTAGAGAAGGATACTTTTTTTTTTCAATTGTATATCATATGTGCCCGTATTTGACAGACTGTGCAAGTATGATCTCCATTGTACACAGTACAACTGTACAACTTAGTATATACGTATATAAATATGAGTTTGAATTTGTGGAAAAAAGAAAAATTATTTTCTGAGTAATGCGGGTATCAAAGGCATTTGTTGATTAGTTACTTCCTGAGTTCCACTTGATTGTTTGTGTCCTGGTTCGTATGTTTTAATTAGTTGAAGTTACACCTGATACCCTTGGCACATCACCTCACCTCCATTTCCTATCTCGCACATACAGTCTGGATTTTATTACTGCCGCCTCCAGCAGCTGACTGCTGCACCACAATTATTTCCACCGTTAAGTCCTAGCCAAATTGGCGACTCCATTTCCACCACAGCCATCAGGCCCACCACCAACGATACCCACCGAGTTAGCACTCACTCCACCACTATCAACCCACTCACCCATTGCAGATTCTACTCTTTCTGTCCACACGGCCCTTACTTAGCCCCCCCCCCCCAACAAAAAAAAAAAAAAACAGATAACAAACACAAAAAAAATACCTCCCTCTTTAATCTACCTTCTCTCCTTTACATACTCACTCTGAGAGTTACACCCTCCTCATTCTACCCCACTTTCCTCCCTTCGGTGACACAGCAATCGAAATCTTGCTTCGACCAAGCTATCAAAAAGGAGATTTGATTTGTCCCCACCTCTTCAACCTCTGTTGATGATTGAGTTCTGAATTGTGGTGCTTAATGCTATGTGGGGGTGAGCATGGTTAGGGCTGTACGGTTGTTGGTCATGGAGGATTTGTGATGCTGCACCAGACAGCGGGACTGTGTGACGGCAGTGGGAGCCAGGACTTTTAAACTTGTGGTATAAGAGTAGGTTAAGTTAGCGGCGTTGTGGGGTAGAGCTGGGGTTCAGGAATGCTTGTATTTAGAAATCCAGCCACTGGACTTGAAGCTCAAGCTCAGTTGCTCACTAGTCTTGAAGAAGTGTCCTACTGAGTCGGGGTTTGAATCACATATTGATTTCTTCTGCGTAGCCCATAAACAAACAGTTGGACCTGTGATTATCATCTACATTTGCCTGTTTTTATGTGTTATGGGATCAACTTCGTAATGTTTTCTCCTTTTGACAGGTCTGCACTCAACGGTCATGGAAGCGGCCATATGGTGTTGGTCTATTGGTAGGTGGATTGGATGAATCTGGTGCTCACCTCTACTACAACTGTCCAAGTGGAAATTACTTTGAATATCAAGCATTTGCCATCGGTTCCAGATCACAAGCTGCTAAAACATACTTGGAACGCAAATTTGAGACATTTGACGGGTCTTCAAAGGATGAGCTGATCAAGCATGCACTCTTTGCAATAAAGGAAACATTACAGGGAGAAAAGCTCAAGAGCTCGGTATGCACAGTCTCGGTGGTAGGAGTGGGGGAGCCATTCTACACTTTGGATCAGCAAGTAGTCCAGGAGTTGATCAACTCATTTGAAATAGTCGAGGAAGAAGGCCCAGCTGCTGAGGAAGAAGCAGAAGCTGCTCCCGAACAAGATGCTCCTGCTCCCGACCAAGCCCCATCTGATCAGGCTGCAGCAGCACCAATGGAAGAATGAAGAAAACAAGATAAGTAGTGAGATGTGGATGTTCATTAACTTGTTTTGGCTGGATATCATTTCTATGCACTTTTAGGTTTCATTAATGAATTGTGGATGCCCTTAATCTTGTACTGGCTGTGGTATGAATTGTGGTTGGGATATGGTTGAACGTATTGGGGCGATCCCTCTGTTTTTCATGTCATGAATGTCTTCTTTGAGTTTTGCTGCAGTTGACTCGCATTCATTCACTACTCGAATTGAACACATTCAGTAGCATTGTGGACCTCAGTCTTGGGAGTGCTCAGTGCTGTATGCCTTGTGTTCCTTTGATTTTTTTCTTTCCTTTTTTTTGGTTAATTTATTTGCATTCTTAATTAAGTTCTACGCAGAGTTGACAAAAGTTTATCTTACACGAATTGCTCATAACTTGATCTCGGAAACTTGGTGAGCGAGATTGGCCCCAAAAGCTCTATTCATAAATAAGCCACGAGTGTCCAATATGCGTAGTGAGAGTTAGTTTTTGAAACAAGTCGAAGTTACAGACTATGAAAATCGAGCTTTTGGGGCCAATTCTCGGAAACAAGTTGCAGATGTCGAATGTGGGTAGTGAGAATAAGCCGCAAATGAACTAAACATCGAGCTTTTGGGGTCAATTCACAAACAAGCTCTATTACCAAGTCGATTAACACAAACCATGAAAATCAGACAACCCAACTAGAATGAACCAAGTTCGTTCTTATTTCAAACAAAATCTTGTAGTGACGACTCAAACCCCCGTAACAGGTTCAAATTTACTCAACCTATAGTATATTAGTATACCAACACAAAATATAGACACCCAAATATCGATTCTCCATACTCCAAGATAACACTATCTAAACCACACTTCGAAACTAACTTGATCCAAATGAGGCCCCTTTGATCAAGTCTAATTCGAAAATCCCAAAATAGTCCTAGGATAAAAAGAAGAGAAATACACGTGTCCTCCAAGAGGACGTACTCCTCACACTCAAAGAAGGAGGACCATCCTCCTCATTTCCATTTTGGTCCTCCTCCTTAGAGTGTAAGGAGGACGTCTTCCCCAAGGACACAAGTAATTCTCTAAAAAGAAAGAGGAACATTAATATAGAGATTAAATAATTCGGTTTTTTTAACATCTAACCTAAGGGCACCTAATAAAAAGTTAAAACAAAATAATTTTTTTAAAATTTTCTTCACTAAATTGGTAAGAATGAGTATATCTTTCTATTTGTTTTGATTGAATCTTAAGTGGCCTCTTATCGTGTATGCGAAGGGCAGAGTGATTACGAGTTATATCGACTATGTTCATCAACATTAGTCATTAACCATACCATACGATTGAAAAACCGTAAATAAAAAGAGGTTGCGAGAAATCTTTAAGTAAGACCAACTAAAAACTTAAAACCAGTAAGTTGCGAACTTGCCTTGAACCACTTCATAGGCTTTGACTCTTGAGTAGTGTTACCCACCAGTTTAAACAGTGCTATGCCGGGAATTGAAGGGGAAATGGCGGAATCAGGAGAATTGCAGAAAGAAGAAAACAATGGAGGAGGAGGAGGAGGAGAGATTATTGCTAAGGAAATGAAGCCATGGGAACAACACTCTGCTGTTATTAGCATTCCTCGTTTTGATTACAATGCTCCTTCTTCTTTTCTCCAACATTCCCTTTCTGGGTTTCTTATTACTTGCCCTATTAGTCAGTCTCTTTTTCCTGCTTTTGTTTGCTTTATTTATTGGGTTTTTCTTATTGTTTTGATGTTACTTTGATTGATTAGGGTTTTTGACATTGTTGGTATTCATAAAGTTTTGATCTTGCTACCTCTGACTAGGGTTTTGATATTGTTTGTTGGAAAATATTGGGAATTTAATTTAGGGTTTTTAGTGTTGTGATAAGGTCATAAGGGTGTTTGTTTCTTTAGCTGTCAATCTGTCATCACCAAAAGTATTGAATGGTTTTAACATTGTACATTAAAAAATATTCTTCGGGTTCGGAATGTGATAGAATGAAGCAAAGTGGCTCACTAAGCTAAAATTGATGTTTCTTGTATTTGTGAAATAGATTGTTGATGCATTTTACGATGCAATTTTCAGTATGGGTCGTTGAGTAACCGTCATCTGTCTTTAACATAGGGGTAACCGGGTAAGTACGGATTGCAAGTTGGAACCCTTAACTCCGTCATAGGTAGGATCCGACATTGAGGCATTGGAGTCCAGCGTATTGTTGTTGCTGTTCTTGTTGATGCTCCATATAACCATACATCTGAGCTTTTGTCCCAAGGGTTTTGGTCGGGACTTCTGTTCGGTTTTATTAGTGCATGTTCCTGAATCAAACCATTGCCTTTGTTGCGCTAAAGTTGATATGATTTTGGTGTTCCTCTGATAGTCTGATGTGATTATGATTTGTCTATACTCTATAGTACTTAAATTTGTCACTGTTTCTAACAGGATTTTGTTTTGTTTCCACAGAGAGGGAGAAAAGTGCAACAAAAGAAGCTATCTCCATTCTTGGAAAGGTAATACCTGAGGTTCTTTCAATTTTACGAACAATGTCTTCTTTTTGTTTCATAAGTTTCAATCCCGCTACCATGTGCTGCAAGGAATTAAATGCGGTTCTGTAAAGTTTTATTTCATCTAGGAGCAGGAGTGTCTCATGTGTGCTATCGTGGATTATTACTGGCCTTTAGTCCCGTGTGTTCCTTAGCATAGTTTTTACAGCACCATTGTCTTAAATAGTTTCGGTAAACACTAACCACTGAAGATCAATTAGCTCAAAGGAAAAAAGAGGTAAATTTCTCGTCCAGGTTTAAAGTGTGAAGACGTGGACTTTCCAGCATTATTACGACAATGAAACATGAGACCCTAAGCCCCTAACAAACATTACGAATGTATATAAAATATGAAAATTCCAAAATTTGCAGATTATCCAGAACCAAAATTTTATTGTGAAATAACTTACGCAGGCCACTGCCTGGCATGTTCTTAAAATATATATATGAATAGCTTGCTCTAGAAGCATATAAAAAACAAGGTTTATGAATTAGAAAGTTTTGCAAACGATCCAACTACTCTTGTGGAGTATGCTCATTATGGACAGTAGCCTTTAAGGCAGTGTGGTAGTGTAATTGTTGTATACTTGTATCCTTGATATCTGATTCCGGGTGCCCAAGATTTCTAATTGGATCAAGTTGGCTGCTAGGCTAGTACTTCATTAAGTCCTTTCTTAAGCTTCTAGTAGTCGAAACTACAATACATGATCCATGTTGATTGAGATAATTAAATTACTTCTGTTGATTTGTTAATGAAGACCTAAACTAAAATGTTGGGACTTAGTATAAATGCTTCTAATAACCTATGTTGCAGTACATCGAAAGCTATGACAGTGGCACCTTGGAGGAGTGTGATGCCAACGAAAATATCAAAAGAAGGAAATTATCTCCGGTGGAGGGAGAAGCTACTGAAAGTAAGATTTGCTTTATCAGACTTGATTACCGAAGTTCAAATTAAGTTCATGCTCTGGTCCAAATTGGGTAACAGTATGACTTGTTGGAAGGTTTATTACGGACTTCTAACACCTTTATGCAGATGAGCTGTCAAATATTGAGTCTACATCTTCCGGAACAGCAGACAATTCTATTAAACAAGCTTTAGCGTTGGTCAAGGTGACAAGAAGTGGTTTGGTTCTATTTACTTTCCCGAAAGGCAGTACCTGTGATCCAGTCCGGATTGTCTCTCTTGTAAATCAATCGCTAGAATCGGGCTCTTTAAAGCGACCACTGTAAGTAGTCTGTTCCACCCTATTTTACGTAACAATCTAATGATCTGTAGCTAAAATTCCTATGAACGAACCTCCCAGCAATGCTGCGTGTTGCCAGTTGTCGTCTGTAGGTACTTGGTTCCCTTGGTAGTGTTCCCATGTATCATCGTGCTCTATTAATAGCCATCAAGCACCATAAACTAGAAATTGGAGATCTAAAAGGAATACAGTTGAATGCTCTAAAATGACATTTAGTTGAATGGAGATCTAATTGGGCTGGCTCAACATCTGTATCCATCCCCAACTTCTGGGCTGATTTTGACTCTTCAGCCGAATCCAAAATGGCCTATTACTTATCTCTCACTACGACTTTTATGCATGAAATTTTAGAACCTGTGGTAGAGTTTCCTAACGTACAAATGACATGCTAAAATGGTCTTTATCAGTATAATTTGTGGATCGAACCTTTGCAAGTGACATCACTAACCGGTGTATTTGCCTACTTACACAAGGCAAAAATTTCTGTGTTAGCTTCGTTATTTTTGAGGTTATCTGGAAAATGTTTTTCTCAAGTAATGATAAATCATTGAACTCTGATGAGCTTCATTTGCTTAATATGGATACTTGTGGTACTGAAGCTAAGAGTCAGCACTTTCACTTAGTCTGGACTCTGGATATTGGTCTTATGGTCTAGTGGCGCACCTATACTAAATGGCTATTCACGACTGTTTACTCGTGTTTCTTTGTATACTTACGTGATTGTATTATTTTCTTGTATGTAAATCTATTTAGTTGATTATGTAAGTTTTTTTTCCCTACAGATGGTGCAATCGCATTCTCCCTATTCAAGCTACCTGTAGGTTGAATGAAACAGAAGTTAGTAGCACTGTCTCAGCTCTTGTTCGCAAGTTTGTGGATGACAAAAGCAACATACTGTCTAAACCTCTTAAGGTGAACCTTTGCTATATCTTGAATTGTCCCATATCAAAACATTTGCACTCAATCACATGTTATTAGGGATCCAAAAGTGCATACTTAGATAAGTAGGTAACTTTCTTTGAATGTGTTGTGGAATAAAAATGTTCATCGATTAAGATTTTGATCATCCTTTTATCAGATTTGGCCTTTGACAAATAACTTCAGTAAAATGGTGATTCCGTATTTTTAATTTGCTAGTCCGATTGTTGTGAATTCTAGGTGCTATACGTTATGTGGCCATATATTGAAGTATTTAAATGGTCTTTTGGTTCGCTATATGATTTTCAATGCCTAGGATGTTATTTTACACAAGA
Organism: Heliosperma pusillum; assembly: GCA_022085475.1. Classification (NCBI taxonomy): domain Eukaryota; kingdom Viridiplantae; phylum Streptophyta; class Magnoliopsida; order Caryophyllales; family Caryophyllaceae; genus Heliosperma; species Heliosperma pusillum. Next base: position 42,502 of record JAIUZE010007326.1, on the reverse strand, counting down.
TTTTCTATTTCCCATGAATTTTTTTAAAATTTGCTCATTTGAACACACGCGATGGAACGCCTCACATCTTAACATGTACTATTGTTGTAGTTTCCATGGAATTTTAATTCTTGTGTTTATTTTGTCGGCAACCACCCGATCACAGTTTGCAGTTGGGTATAATAGAAGAGGAATTGAAGAAACTCAGATGAAAACTATAAAAGGCAGTTCTAGCGACCCTAATTTGTATTCATTGCTGGATCGAAACAAGTGCTTCTCCATCGTGGCGGGTGCAGTAAAGGAAGCAGTATCCGATTCAACTGTAGACCTCAAATCGCCAGAGGTAATAAAAACTCGCCATATGTATTTATCGTCTTTAATATTCATATATCTTGATCATTCCTCTAAAATTTAAACATATCACAGCTGTGTGTCCTAGTTGAACTGCTCCCATTGTCTGGGATGCCCAATGGGTCGTTAATAACTGCCATATCGGTTCTTTCTCGAGACCTTGTTGACACCAAGCCGAAGCTTTGCATCAAGGCATTATTAGGGTCTGATTCCAAAGCCAAATGAGATGAGTCCTGATGATTTTGTACCATGGCACGTCATTTAAGGTTTACTTGGATGGCTTATTATCTTTATCTCCGCCGCTTTAGGGATGGCTTCTTAGGTTGGAGTAGACCTCCCATGGACAAGTAAAAAATGTGGAATCGAGTTGTAAGAGTCCGGCGAATGATCGTATGCGGACGTTTTCTTTCTTTTAAACTTGGTTAATTAAGATTTGGTGAAGAACTATACTTGTACATAATTGGTGTTGGTTACACCGATTAAGGGTTAGAAACGAGGTGCTAGTTTAGACTAACATTATTGTTAGGTTGAGTCAATTGTATGAAGTTTAAATTTTTTGTGTACACCAATAACATTGGTAAGATTTTGTAGTTGTAGATAGAGAGAAAAGGTGGATTCACAAGTTTGTTGAACTTCCATATTATAATTTCTAGTCTAGCACTAAAGTTGTAGCCTGTATCGCTGCACAAAGTGCAAAATTTGATAGTTTTCTTGTGTATCGACTACCGAGACCTCTGAGTTGCCAAAGTTGGTTCCAAATGACTACACATGTTAATGTGTTTCGACGAGTCCCATGGATGAAATATTGCATTTTTTTGTTAGTTTGTACATCGAACCAAGGAAAGGTAACTCGTCAAGCGATACTCTACTGACCAAATGCAGGCTTTGGCCAAATATGGGCATGGCCGAACACAGCCTGGTTCTACTTTAATTTTTAGCCCGCTGACAAGTTAGTTAGCGGGACAGCCCTTTCTAAATGGCTGAAAACGTCCTCAATTATGCTTCACAAATTCTCATTGAAGACGGCTCGGATCCCCTCTCACAAGGAGGCAATTGGGAGGGCAAGTGGTGAACTAAATACATCCCCACTTGCCTCCTTGTAAGAGGGGATCCGATCCATCGTCAATGAGACCAACTGATTCTGCTTATTTTGCGGGTTGAATGAGCCGGATTCAATGGACGGAACGTCCAGTAAACAACTCTAATAACAAGGTCGAATAATTGCGAGATGAAATAATAAATAGAGTATGAATAAATAATTTAGGTGTGAATAATTGTAGTGTGGTCATAAATAAGTAATAGTGTGAGTGTAGACTTGTAGTTGATGTTAAGAGAGTGAAGATACAAGACAAAGACAGTCCAACATGAAGGTGTTTGTTTATATATATATACTTTCTCATTCCTTGTTTCGACTTAATTAAATCCATGTCACCCCAACTCAAACTAAACTACTACTCCAATATTTATTCTTGACCTTTCTTTTCATGCTTATATTCGAGTAGTACTGTTTTACATCGGTAAATTTAAGTCTTGTTTGGCTACCCATAGTGCCGTATAATACGTAGGAAAATAGAAATGTCATGAATTGCAAAATTGAAGGTTGTTTGGTTACCCTTCTTTTTGGCAAAATGTAGGAGTTTAAAAATCACAGAATTTTCCAATTCACCCGTAATGGAGATGTTGGATTACCTAGCTCCCTAGAACTCCTATGTAGGCAACCAATTGGATTTGCTAAATTCACATGAATTTCGTGCGGGAACCAGGAATTCGATAGTCTTATAGAGTTGTATTCCAGCGGACAATCAAACGATGCCTTAGGATGAGAAGATTAGTTTATAAGTTAATGGATTACTATTTCTATCGGTCTACAAGCCAATCTGCTAGTTCTTTCTATAAGTTAAATGGGAGGGATTGAAGGAGGACGCCTTCTTGTTTCCAAAATGTGGGTTTTTTTTCGGGATATTATGTAGCAGACTTTTAGAAAGAGATACGCAAGATCGATTCACAAATAAGTGATGTTCCATTTCTAAATAAGGAAATCCGCCCTCTACATACAACATTTTTTTAGTAGTAAAACGATACAATTATAACGCATGGATTGTCAACCATGCCTTCCTCTTTTGGACTTCGGCTCTGTTTAGCAACACAAATAAACTAGCTTATTTGACCAATATTCAAGCTACCCTATTTACTTGATAGAAGTAAGTGTTTGGCAAGTAGAGCTTAATTACCAATGAAAAGCTTAGGGGTGCTAACGAGCCGAGCCGAGCCCGAGCTTGGCCTTGCTCGGCTTGTGCTCGAAAACTAAAACTCGAGCTCGAGCCGATCTCGAGCTTACCCGAGCTTGAAAAAAATGTGCTCGTTAAAAAGCTTGCGAGCTTTAACGCGAGCTCGAGCCAAACTCGAGCTCAAATCGAGCCTATATATTTGTTGATTTTCTGATTTTTTTCTTCTTCCGATACTTTCAATAACAATGCGCAAAGTTTATATGTAAAAATATTTGGCAAAAAAATGAGACATTTGATATATGTAATACAGATGTATAACCGTGATAAAATATTTTTATAAAATAAGAGCAATATCTTATATAATTACACATGTTCGAGCTGCTCGCGAGCTTTTCGAGCCGAGCCAGTGTTTGTTCGGCTTGACTCGTTAAGCTCTCGAGCCGAGTTCGAGCCCGAGCCGAGCCCGCACGAGCCGAGCTTTGACCGAGCTTTGACCGAGCCGATCTCGAGCTGCTCGCGAGCTGTCTCGTCTCATTATCACCCCTAGAAAAGCTACATGGTAGCATTTGAAAAATAAGCTATTTGTATAATTTATTTCGTTCTATTTTTTTTTTTGCCCCTTCAATTTATAATATTAATATTTATTATGTTCATTTATGTCATTTTACTAAAACTCAACTACTTTTTCAGTTAATTTGTGAAACATTTTTTTTACATAACCAGCTACCTAATTAGCTCATATTTTTCAGCTAACTTTTCATGTTTCAGTTAGATTTATCAAACATGACCTTAATTTTGGTGAACTAAACTTAAATAGCTGAATTGAGCTGAGCTTATAGGATCTTAACTGAACTTATATGAGCTTAATTGAACTTATGTTAACTAAACTTATGGAAACATGGGTATAAATTAAACTACACTTTTCTGAACTAAACTGAACTTATAATAGAGTTGAACTTGCAGGAGTTGAATTAAACTTAACTTAATTTATACGTATGGCCTAACTAAACATAAAGTTGGGGACTTTAAGTCCAAAAACAAACTCTTATTTACAAATGTTAAACCAAAGTACTAAGAGTATTTAAAATACTTTGAGTTCACATAAAATCATAGAATAACACACAGCCATGGCCCCATCAATACATCTATTGGATGCACCAAGTAATTGAGTAGCTGTACTTGAACTTCTCATGCTTGGGAAGTCAATACACAAAACGGTCCGTCAGTATTCTAGCTACAGGGTACAGAGTACAGACCATTGCCAAGGCGTTTGTCTAGCTGTTGAGGTTTTCCACTAGCTGGTGAAAGCGGATAAAGCACCGTAATTGCACCAGAGGAGCGGGTATGATATCATCTCTATACCGTTGGTAGGAAGGGTTGGAGGATTACTCGGAATAACTGTCATTAGTGATTAAATGGGTATGGGAGTGCCCTTGTGACCGTGGTCCGTGGCTCATTTGACACACAAAAAAAATAAAATAAAAACGGAAACAAAATAGACAGTGTACTAATATAAGTGAATATTTGTTAGGTACGTTGTAAAGAAGCCTTCTCACTTCTTCCATACTTTGGTCTATTGACATCCCCAATTGTTAGGGTTATTATCATGGGGACAACGTAAGGGTTTATATAGACTCCATTCACATGCCCATCATACAAAATCTTCACCCATACACCCACTCTCGATTCTCGAGTATGGGCAAAAACTTTCGAAAATCCAAAAACATTCTGCTCGAATTGATGCTTCAATGGCGGTGTATAGAATATGGGCAAAACACGCTAACCATGGTACTGATGGTAGATAAATCACGCCAACAAAACACGAGGCTAACTCTAAACTCATATATATAAATCTAATATAATTCCGTAGTTTAATTAGCTACAATAATACAAATATTAGAAAATCTAATTAATTTAGCTACTACAAAGTGAGATGGAAAGATCAAGATTCACTCGATGGTGTACATGTTCATCCCAAGTCGACGAAGAAGAATATGAACTAATCGCTTGTTCGCTAATCTCACTAACGTTAGTTGAAGACAAGTTATTATTGCTCTTTTGGGTTAACAGTGGCGACACTGGTCGTAAAGAAAGAGATAATGATACAGCCTCTTTCTCAACCTCAGCCTCGGAGGGGGCCTCCTTGTCTCGCCTTATAGATGTGACAAACGCGTCTGGGTTGTGCCGATCTTGAGTTTGATTTCCCGGTTGGACATATGCTGTGGTCGTACCCTACACCATGTTAATGCAAAGACATCAAAATGAGATACTTAACCAGAGACTTAACAAACAATTCCACATATAAATCCTCAATTTCGGGTAATATAAAACCCTTTCCTAAAATTGTAGCGTGTTCTTGGTGGATAATACACGGATTAACCTAATCCTTTTTTTTATCACTTCTCGATATAGATACGAAAAAAATAAGAATTCACTACAAATAAGACCATTTTGACAATAACAAATGAGGCACTCTCCTGTACTAAAGTCAAATTAACATATACGGAGTAAACTTTTCTCCTATTTAAATTTATTTAAGGAAAATGATAAATATAGCCCTAAGAACTGTATACAAGGATCTTAAAATGGAAATTAATACTTAATATTGTTATTAATTTCAGCTTTTTTTTGTGCAATTTTATCATCATTTCCTATATTTACACCACATTTAGAAGATTTTAAGTTCTTAAATACAACCCTTAACATTACCCTTTATTTAACAATTTGAAAAGTCGATAACGAAACAAATAACACGCCCATATTAATTAAGGCATAAAAACCTCAACAACACCCCCAATTAACCAATTTTATTATAGTAAGAGAATGTTACTTAAGTTTTCCAATTATTAAGAGACAAATGTTGTACATATTCTAACCACATTTAAAATAGGGAACTAAAAAATTAAATATCCAAGCCTACAGTGTTAGCAATGTACACATTGGTCCACAAGTTGGAAATAGAAATTATTCGAACTCAGAAAATCTCTACCAAAACACTTGTATTTCAAGTAAAAGTATGTCTAGTAAAAGTCCACAACATCTCAGACTATTTTTTACTAATCCGCATGTAATAAATGTTTCCACATTTTGTTTTTTTCCCTTTTTACTCTTTGTTATTGCATTTTTGTGCACACATATATAAGCAACAATTTTGGTCTTCCCTTAACAAATTATGCTATTAATGCATGGTTATTTCACCCTAATCTTAATTTTGGTCTTAGCCCTAGTTTATGAATCATTTATTAGGAAATTTGTCAACAAGAAAAGGATTTACTTTTGGGTTAGGTTAAACTCAAGTCGGTCGATTAAACATAACTATTTCAAAATTTACAAAATTATATCTCGTATATGCGTAAACAAAAATTGCTGCCAATTTAAAGATAACTATTACATTTTCTTTTACTTGTTTTGAAGAAAAGGTATCAACATTTTCACAAGCAAACAAGTTCATGCATGATTATTCTTATAAACCCATAATACAATCATAACATTTTCAACCAAAAAATAACAATATTTAAAAGAATCTCAAATTAGTTTAAATGAATGCGTTTTTTTTTAATAACATCATGCATGTAAGGCTAATGTAAGCGGAGGCCTTGATAATATCACCTCACTCTTTAACCTCTAGACCACACAGCCCACACCCTTATAGGTGAAAGCGGATTTTTCAATTAGTTTCCGATATATGCAGTCTTATCATCACTAATAATACTCCATAATGCAACCATCACATGACACATAAAACGAGTGCATGTATGACAATAGCTCACGTGTTCAAATTCCCCCTCTACTATATTGTACTGACCTTGCGCAAATAAACAATATATGAAACAAAAAATTACCTGAAGATTAGGGAAATGAGGGTGAAGATTAAGAGGATGATTAAGAAGAGAAAAGGAAGGATGATGGTGGTGCAATTGTTGGTGCCAAGCTCTGATAAAACAAAGACCACTACTTGCTGCTGCAACTGCAACTGCATCTTCATTATCCAATCTGTTGTCCTGATGATCTTCTTTCAGCATCTTCATTATTCCAACTGTTGTATTTTTATTATTCTCACCCATAATTATATTTTGCATTGACTCCTGCTGACTTTTGTAATCATTACTCTGATTCTTATGCCACCACCAATCTCTATTCTTTGGATTTATTCTACTACTTTTTTCTTCTGAGTCTTCACTTATTACTAACCTCATTCCTTCCCTTTTTCCATTGTTGTCTTCCACTTTTGCCCTTTTGATATATTTTTAACAAGATTCAAAAAAAAAGTATCAATTTTAGTACTAGAATTAATCAATGCATGCAAGAATGTTGAATTGTTGAAACATAAGCATATCACATGCAAAATGTTTGCTAGCTAGTTCACAAACTTTTGGAGTAGTCCATACTTGATTCGAAACCTCTTATCAACAATAAAACTGATTTAATCTTATTTTTAACCCTGAATAATAAGGATTAAATTTTACGAATTGTATCACATGCAAAATCTTATTTATAACCATGAATCTTTTTTACTCATATCAAAAAATGATAGGTCATACCTAAGAGGGTATGAGGCCAAACTCGAATTCAAAAGTTAACGCTAAGAAGTTTAAACTCTAATAAAAAAGGAATAATATTCCGTATTGCATCACATTTTTGCGGGGCTATCACTATGAATCTTTTTTACTCATATCCTAAGTAGTTTAAACTCGAATAAAAAAGGGATAAAATTCCGTATTGCATCACATTTTCGCGAGGCTATCACCATGATTCGTTTTTACTTCGTATCAAATAACGATAGGTTATACCTATGAGGGCTTGAGGCCAACTCGAACTTAGAAGTTAACGCTGAGTAATTTACGTTTACTTATTGGGACAAATTCTATTGGGGAAATTACAACTTCACCCTCAATTATTTTGTCCTAATGTACATGAGGGTCAATAGGTACATCTCACACGTATCATTGAAGTTTTTATGAGCATATATAATATGTAAATCCATCTTATCAAGCATCTAATAAATCCCATCAGAATGTTTGAATATGAATAACACTGTCCAACCAAGAAAGACTACTTCAAAGTAGCTAGATATTATTCCAAAAAAATTAGTTTTGACTTATTATATATCTAAAATATGTGGCTCAAGTTAAAGAAAAGACATTTAAGTAATTAATTTCTTAACCAAAATAGTCAAAGAAAAGGCTAACCTTTTAATTATAGGGAAGGGTGAAGAAATAGTTGGTTCATCATCATGAAGAATTGAAGTATTAGGTGAAGAAGATAAATGTAACCCCACATCTTCTTCTTCTTCTTCTTCAATAATAATGTTGTTGTTACTTGCATTGTTATCATACTTCTTCTCAAAAGCTTGTTTACTTTTGTGGGTGAAACCCTTGTCTACTAAACAATATAAATAAAATAAAATCAAACATAAATAAAACATTAAAAAGATGTTAGAAAGTAAAGCAAGTGATCCCAAAAAGTCATGCATATTACTAATATCATTTCATATGATGATAAAAAGTTAATAATAACTACTTTATTTGTCTTACACTTTCCTTTTTCTTGTAACATTTCCCATGTTTGCATTGGTTCACAAGGTATGTCTTGTACTACAATATTGAAGACTATAGTAATTTTAAGAATAATATCATAAATGATTATGACATTTAATTAATGATTATTTACCCTTAGATTGCCAAAACAAGAAGATTTATGGGTTGATAAGAAATTTCAACTTATTATCCTTTTAACAATTTTTTTCCATACCATCAATAACCTAAAAGCGATGTTTCGATCAGATGATTCATGTCAGCCGACCTCGACTAGTTTGGAACTAAACCTTTGTCTTTGGTAGTAGTATTGCTATTGAAGAGGGTGAAATGATAGGGAGAGATAATATTAAATGAAGTGAACTACATCAAAAGTCTCCATAAAAGAATATGATATCTTAGCACAAAATCTTTGATCTCCAACACCCAATTGAGGAAACCAACCTAAAAACCTTAATTGTGTCTCTATTTATTACTATATCATAAAATCATACAACACTTTTTCACCTACAAAAATCATGTCTCTCCATATTTTAGTAAATTTAAAGGAATAAATTCAATGTTTTTACCACTATTCATTTTTAACCAAACAATTTAGGTAAATTTTGTCATATCATATCATACTATTATTCAAGTAGTTGAACTATAAAATCTAGTGAGAAATAATAAACTTGGATTATTATTATTATTATTATTATTATTATTATTACCTGGTCTAATATTGTCAGTCTTCATGCTCCTATACATCTGTTGACATAAATTTGAAACATCATATCAAACCCAAGTACATTAATTTTAAAAAATTTCATATTAATAAATAGTAAAACAAATTATATTATATGGAGGTAACAAAAGAAAAAACCTGAAGATGGCTTTTCACATGAGAAATTGTAAGCCCTTTTACATCCATTAGCTGAAGAACAAGCTTTGGTGTTGCCTCTACTCACCAAAAAAAAAACACAAATTATTAATAAAACTCGCCTTTAAAAAGACGAGCTATAAAAGGGTCAAATATACACAACCTTTTAAAAGACGAGCTAAATATAAAAAGGTTTAGATGTACACATCCTCAACAAAACCCGTGTTTTAAAAGACGAGCTAAATATAAGAGGGTTAGATGTACGCAACCTTATATCGACAAGTGGAGTATGTAGAACTTACTATGTTGACCACCAAGACGTTCAATGGCAAGAATAAAGCAACGATGAAGATCAGGAGTCCATCTTAAACGAGGAACTTTGGATCTAATATATTGTCTAACACCAGCACCATTATTATTAATATTATTACTATTTCCACTACTTTTATTACTATTGGCACTCCTAACTCCACAAGTTTCCATATTTGCACCGGAATATTCAGGAAAGAATGTGGAAGAAGGTTTGTTTAGTATGTATAAACCTTATCTTATATATATAATAAGAAAAAAGGTAAAGATTGTAGTACGGAGAATGATATGATAATATAATAGTAATATAATATGATATTGATGTGAGCTAAGGTTAGTACAAAGAATGAGAATAATATATAAGGGGGGGTTGACTGTTAAGAATAAAAATAAAAGAAAAAAGAAAAAGAAAGAGAATTGAAGATCACGAGAGAGAGGAGAGAGGAGAGAGGAGAGAGGAGAGAGAAGGAAATTCCTTTGGTTGGGCAGAAGTGGCGCTGGAAGAGAACCTGCAAAGGGCAAAATTCTCATCACGAGCTTCTGATCCTCTCTTCTTATCAAATCATTACACTTCTCTTTCGAGTTTTTGTTTTTTTCTCTCCCTTTTTTTTATTTATCTACCCTCTACCACTCCCTCTTTTGTCTTTTTCTATATATAAATATTGTAATTTTAATTATTATATTATATTTTCATTCATATATTTTTGAATTATTGAATAATTTCACAACTATACAGTTAAGTTTGCTTTTCTTTTTTTTTTTGTTGAATTTAGAAAGTTTATTTCAGTTCCGTACGTTTTGAATTTTCTATCAAAAGATTAACAGCAATTAGACTTTCTTGTGAAGTTGTGATAGGTTAGGTATATCCTTCAAAAATCAGCAATAGTTAAATATCACTGTAATGGGTAGATAAGATAACAATTAACATGTCTAGGGAATAACAAAGGTTGTCTTTATCTATCGATGTCGGTGATATTTGAAATTTTGGGAAAGACATAGTAGTTCAGTTTTAATCCAAAATAAAAGCGGGTAAGAGAACTAAAGTTTCAGTTAAGACCATTATATATGATTGAGATTATAACGTATTTTTCATATTATAATTTGGTTCAATTGATAGTTATGATATTTATATTTGTAAGAGTGTTTATTACTCCGTATAACAGTCTAAAATAATGAGAGTAACTCGGATATTTAGGTGGAAGAATCGAAGGGCTTATAACTTGGGATAAACTAAAGAATATAAATGTTAAATGCAAACATCAACATATATGTAAATGGGTGAAAAAATAAGAATGAACGAATTTAGAAGCATTTTATTTTGACTAATATAAAAGTCAGGACTTAGGACAAACAAAAAAAAGATAGATATTTATGATATCATCATGCTTAGTATTTACAGAGTAGGTTTTAATCAGTTTATGTTTCTCGTAAAACAATAACCTGATAATCAACAATAATCTTATACGGGAGTAATAATCTTAATATATACAGTATTGACTATTCAGTAAATTGTTGCGAGTTGTTGGTTATTTTAGGTTAGTAATAATTGCATATTTTATTTACAAACTATCAATCTCTCTTTTTCTTCTTCTTTTTCTTTTTTTTCTTACTTTTTCTTGTCAAATGAAATAAAGTACTGTAATAAACAATTTTTTATCAAATAGAAGTAATAACATAATAATAACCCTAAAAAAGAAAACTATTGAAATACACTAAAAGTCTTAAAGAAAACTAAAAAATCTACGGAAAATTCACGCGGTACCCTTGAGGTTTGACAATTTGCACAATATGCCCAATTTTTTTATCCGAAAAAGTTTAAGAGGCCATAACTCGTGTTTACGAACTCAGAAAGTGATGATTTTTTTTTTCAAATCGATCATCTTTCCGAGAACTACGATTTGAAAAAAAAAATTGTCGTATTCGGATATCGTGTCTAGGAGTTTTTGTATTTCAAAGTTTCTTTTATCGAAAAAACTTTGAATGACCATATCTCTTGGTCACGAGTTCCAAACACGATAATTTTTTTCTTCAATTCGTAGTTCTCGAAAAGATGTTCGATTTGAAAAAAAAAATTGTCACATTCTGAGCTCGTAAACACGAGTTATGGCCTCTTTAACATTTTCGGATATAAAAATTGGGCATATCGTGCAAAACGTCAAACCTCAAGGGTACCGCGTGAATTTTCCGAAAAATCTATACGCAATTGTTATGATAGACATAGTTTAGGTGTGGTGTTGATAATATTCCTACTACTGCCAAAAATACGGCTACGTAAGACGTAGACCCCTATTACTTTGACCTTTACTCCTACTATTTTCATTTTTATTTTATTTTATTTTAATTTGTATTTTTGGTTCACCTTTCTCTTAAGTTTCAACGACTCTCCCTATTCGTCATCCTGACCATGTTCGAGATAGATAGCACGAAAACGGACACGAACAATAGAAATTACTGACCACGTTAGGAAGAGTGTCCGTCCTACCTAACGTTCGAGTACTGTAACCAACTTTTTTTATTACTCCGTTTTAGTTTTTTCGTTTCAATTAGTTGTATACGGCTTTAAAACATGTGCATTGCTTTAATAATTAAAATGTAATCATATAAAAACAAAGAAATTAAAGTATAAGTTAGATGTAAGTTCAAAATATCATTTTTAGTTTTTTAGTGTACTGCACCAAGTTGTGGTAGGAAAAATGTTTTTAATCGAAAAGTGTAGGAAATGACAATAGAAAGTGATTATTTAGTTATCTTCTCAAAATAAAAATATATTTAAAATGTTTGGGTAATAGTCGGAATGCCAAATACTCTTTGTCGGCATAGATTTTAGTTACTACTTCGTATAATCCAAACCTAAAAAATGCAAGCTAATGAAGCAATTTTTTTAGGGCGATGATAATATCACTATTAATATAACTTAAATAAAAGCTAATTATATGGGTATTTAACTACTCCGTATTTACCATCTCACAATTATAGTGACATTAGTATAAACGATAGTGGATTTATCATTTCCCTACTTTTAAGATATTTATCAGAATGCATTTTTAAAATAACGGAAAATTCACGTGGTACCCCTAAACTTTGTCATTTTGCGCATGGTATCCTGTATTTTAGGTTTGTACACATGTCACCATTTACGTTTTATATTTATGCACAACATGTCCTTTTCGTCGCTTTAAAAAACTTCAATTAAGCATAACCATTGCACCGAAATTCGGATTTGGCCAATTTTTTGTCCTAAAAACATTTTCTTGTCATAATCTACGATTTGAGGGGAAAAAAATTGTCGACTAACATTTTCTAAGGTTTTTTTTTCGCACGAAACCTAAGGTCGTTCATTGCTTTTATCTTAAATTTTCGAATGATCATTTTTTGTTTGATCAAATTATAGATCTCGAAGAGTTAATCAATTTAAAATTTTGTTTTGGCAAATTCTAATTTCTGGTTTACGATTTATGCTCATTTAAAGATTTTAAGAACGATAAAAAGAGCATGTCATACTTAAAAATCAAATCTCAAGGTTACTATGGGCACAAAATTAAAAAAATGTATACCACGTGCAAAATGACAAAATTTAGGAGTAACACGTGAATTTTCCGTTAAAATAATGCTAAAAAATATGTATTTGTTGTTTTGGGTCGGGTTTAAAACTATTTATCAAAATGGTGTCCACGTAGGCTTGGATTTCGCGAACCAATTGGAATGGCGGGTTTTCTGAAAGAGACACGATATTCCCATTGCCGTGTCTGTGAACAGTACCAATTCTTTTTTTAAGAAAAGAAATTAAAGAGGGATGGCGTGTTTGTTCCGTGTTTCAGGTTTTGAAAATCCGAGCCTACGTGGACACCATTTTGATAAATAGTTTTGAAACCGACCCAAAACGATAAATACTTATTTTTTTTAGCATTATTTTAAGAATGCTTTTTATTGATCATTACCCTATTTTTAAGATATTTATCATTAGTATAAACGATAGTGAATTTTGTCTTTGTCTAACATGGAGTATATTGTCCAAGTACGATTAAACTTCGCACTTTCTTTAGGACAATGATAATGTCACAACAACTTATACTAATGTCACTCAAGTTATGAGACAATGAATAGTTAGATACTCATACAATTAGCATTTAAATGAGTGACATTAACAAATACGATTGTGCCGTTATCACTGCCATTTCTTTATACTGAGAAAGGCAATTAAATTTTTTATTCGTTTTGGGACAATCCATTTACCTATAAAATAAGTAATTTACCCACATACATAATCCAAGTTGCAGGTCAATTTTAAAAAAAAAAATCAAATATTTATTAAATTTGTGAAAACAAAACCCATTTCAATTCCTCCAGTGCAACACTAATTCTTATTTAAGACGGGAAATTAAAGTTTAATCGTAGCTGATCTATTCTCATTTGTGAAAACAAAACCCATTTCAATTATCTCAGTTATCCTTTGTGGGAAGGGCTTGACCCGTCTTAAAAGAGACTTTCTGGCAATGCAAAGGAAGTCCTCCGTAATTACTACAGTAGGTAAGTACTGTAATTTGCAGTTTTGTAACAAGAAACAAGGTTCAAAATCATACTGTATAGGAATAGATTCGTAAGTAGTTTGTACAATAACTGATGAAGATTATATATATATATATATATCAGTCATTGTCCATACCCTGCAATACGTAAGAAGTAGTAAAAATTAATTAAGTAAATCCTGTAAAAATATACACGGCATTTATATAGACAATCAACATAGAATAATGGGAATGATTTTGCCTGTTCAATTAATTTCTCAATATACTTCCCATCTATTTACTTGCTTTTTCATCTCTTCTGTAATCTGTATTGGTGCCAAGTGCTGCTTCAACAGTTGGTCTATGCCTTTTAATTGTTGCCCTATATATGTACTAGCTGTCACTAGAGTTTTTTTTACCTTTATCTAAATTACTAGTAATAATACACCTTTAGAATTTACTAACTTTAATTTTATTAATTTTATGTGTACACGTTTTCCAATATTTATGCCTTTTGTAATTCTCGGATCAACAAGTCTCATTGAAAACGAGCATATCCGTTTTCAATGAAAACAGGTCGAGTTGTCTTTCATAAGAGCATCCACAATAGAGAGGATTGACCCTCCTCTTAACACTCTCTCTCCTATAAGAGGATGTCCTCTCTATTGTGGAACTAATATGAGTGTCCTCTTAGAAGGAGGACAAAGAGTACTTCCTCTACTTTTAGAGGAAGGTGTGCATAGGCCCTTGTGCCATTCAACCAATCCATAATATATAATTTCTTATATTTTTTTCTTTAAATTGATTGTTATAGTGTAATGTTTAATTTAAGAGGAAGAGAAATGCTTCCTCTCTAATGTGGAAAAATAAATGAGAAAAAAAAGGAAGAGGATGTAAATAGTGGAAAATAAAATAGATAAAAAAAAAATGAGGTGTCAAATATATAGAAGGAAATAAGGAAAATAAGAGGATGAAAACATCCTCTCTATTGTGGATGCTCTAAAGAGACAAGTTCTCATCTGCTTCTTCAACCCCACCCGTCTTCATTAAAGAAGAATATGACCGTTTTCAATGAGAATGAGTGTTCTCATATTCTTTAATGACAAACGCTTAGAGGGATATACCCTTCTTGAACAATTAAATGGGTCGAATATATGAATGTGAGTAAAAATTGCTTAGAGATGACAAAGAGATTCATAACCCAGTGCCATGACCCATCCACTTATATGAATAATATTTGACTCGTTTTACACTTAAGAGGTAGTAGTATAGCCTGATCATCTTAACGGGGATCAACTGTAATTTTATTTATACACATATAGACTATAGAGTATTAATTCATCGTCCCTATTAAGACGGATATGTTCGATTAAGATTGAAACGGACAAAATAGTATATTATCGGATGTAGATGGTTACCTTACTCTGTATGTGTTTGTCTCAATCGATAGACAAATTAGAATAAGACAGCCTCACACTATGGACAGTCCCTGTTATAAGAAAACTATTCATTTAATTCTACTAAATTACTTGTATTTTTCTACAAGGGGACCGTCTTACCGGTGGCGGAACCCGGTTTTAAGATTTGAGGGGCGAAATTTTTTACAAGAAAGAACAACTAATGACGTAAGGTACACTCGAAAAATTTAACTGAAAACTTCGTAAAACTCATCTTCAGGGGGGCGACCGTCCCTGTTATCCCCCCTAGATATGCCATTGCGTCTTACAGTGTCTGATTGTTTCAACAATAATTAACTACCGCGATCTTTCATATCTAATCCCTTTTTAAGTTTAAAACAAGTATAACTACCCTACAAATTTTTTCGAGTATACCTTACGTCATTAGGCACACTCAATTAACGTAAGTTATTTACTTATTTTGAATACAAATTTACCGAAAATTGCTTGTATCAGCTATACATTTGTATGGAGTATAGATTGCTTGCATCAATTATTTATAAGATGAATCCTACATAATGTAAATGTTTGTGAAATTACAAATTAATAAATCCATTTCTAAGATGAATACTACGTTGTCTACATAATGTACTAATTCCTCCAATTCAATAATTAATTTTCACTTTATGAAATAATATACAATGTCAAATATGACAATGATTGAAAAAAAAATACGGGAGTAATGTAAACCCTCCTAAAAGTGTTAGTTCCACCAAACTACAAATTTTCTAAATACTCTGTCCGTCCCGGTTAATTGTTGTCATATTTTCTTATAGGTTATCTCTGTCAATTGTTGTTTTTTTGTATTTAGAAGGTTGTCTTTGAGTAATTTAACCATCAAGTATAACCACAAATGTTCTCCTACTATTTTGTTGGTATTTGTGCCAAAACAAGAAGACAACAATCGATCGGCACGGTGGGAATACTTGAATACGGTGTATCATTCTCACACACTTATCACTTATACAAGGGCGGTTGAAGGGTGGCGCCTAAACGGGCTGACCAAAGGAAGTTATAAAAAGTTTTAAGGAGTTTTGAATCGGAGTATTCCGTAAATTTTTTTATGCTATTTATGTCACTTACGTACCTTTTTGTCACCTAATCTTAGGTGAAGTTAAGAATAGTGACCAGCTCCAATTTACATCAACGCATACACTTGACTTTTTTTTTTTTTTTTTTAATTATCAGTGCAGTTAGTCTACGCCCAATAGTGCTTACGACGGGGAGACGGAGTTATTTGTCTTAATATTAGAATAGGTTAAATATCATTCACAATCACGTAGGAATGTAGAAGAAATATTTTTATTTTTCTTATGTATTTTCCTTTTATTTTATTCATTTCGTATGGACATACTTGACCCGTTTTGAACTTATGATATAAATCTGCATCTCATATGAGAATTTGTCTAAAAATTAAGAGCATTATCATGAACAAATTGTTATCGCTTACTCAGAGTTAATTGGGATTTTTTTGCCCCCTCCAACAATGACAAGTAGAGCGGGCATTCAAACCTCAGTACGACAGGCGGCCCGAGAACGACACTAGCATAGTTAGAGCACTGTAGCTGACCGACACAAGGACAAAACAGCGGGTTGCAGCACGAGTTTTTGAAAAAAATCTGGGACTTAGGCACGGCACGGAACGGCCCAGAGACACGACGAGCAAGGCGGACCTGACACAGTGCGACCCGAGTTTTCTTCCAAAAAAAGATGAGAAAATGATCGTTGTATTTAGCCGGTGAACTCCGATAATGCTCATCTCCATTTAAACATAATTTAACTTTACTTACTAAATACATTAATTAAACATATATTGAAATCATTATTTATTAAATACATTAATTATTAAATATACATTTAATTCGTAATAATTTAATAATTTAGTATTATTATAATATTATTAAATACTTGTCATTCCACTTGACTCCTTGTGACAGGGGATCTGACTCGTTTTCATTGAAGGCGGCGACGGATATGGGCCGCCTTCAATTTGACCAATTGGTATAATAATACAATACTATAAAACGTGGAGAAGTAATTAAGTAACTGTAGAATAAGTTTTTCTGTAACGGGAAATAATATTTTTTACAGGTTACACCCTCATGGATTACTAAGTGGGGGCTTCATTTGCCACTCACTTGCACTCTCACTTGTCATTTGTAAGGGGGTTTTGACCTGTCTTAAGCTTATGATGGGTCGACTCGTCTTAAATGAGAATTTGTGATGTTATAATTACAGACCCACATGAAGAATACTAATTCTCTTCGAGAATGAGTATATCCATTTTCAGTAAAAACGGGTCGGGTTATCTCTCACAAAAAGACAAATAATAAGAGGAGAAGTGTGAAACCAATTCTCACTTGCCTTTTTGTGATAATCAACCTGACTCGTCTTCACCGAATATAGATATACATGTCTTCAATGAAACTTGTTGCACGGAGAAAGCACAAGGAGTCAAGGATAGAGATTTACAAATTTTCAACCCCTTACTTTATAGAGTAGTTTATATAATACACAAGTTCTCATTTGTGACGGACCGACCCGTCGCAAGTTTGGGACGGGTCAAATTCCCCTCACAAAGAGCAAATGGGGGGCAAATAGAGCCCCCCACTTGCCTTGCCACTTTCTCTTTGTGAGAGAAATTTGACCCGTTGCAAGCTTGCGACGTATCGTCCCGTCACAAACAAGACTTATTATATATAGTATGCCTTAGTTAAGACAAACCGATACCATCCTTCTAATATACTTACTCCATTCAACTCCACGCTACCAAATTATTTTTTCACGTTTGCCGAGACGTGTTTTACGCGGTAAATATCGTTAGGTACGTGTTTCCAAAAGTTATAAAATTTGGATATTAATAATGTACTCGTAAAGACGAATCAAACAAGATCATACATGAATATATTTTCACTTATATATTGAGAGAAAATTGCAATTAGATGCCGACTCATGAATAGTGTGCAAAAATGAAAGTGTTAGAGTACTACTACATGATAATAATAAAGACAAATTTTTTACCAATTTTAAGACAATTTGCAATGTGATTTGACATTCAGTAGGTCTTGCTTAAGACGGGTCGGATCTTGCGACGGGTATTTTGTTAGAGGAAATGGGTAGAGGGGACAAGGTGGGTACCCCCCATGTATGTGCTTCCCACTCACCCTTGATGAGTATTTTGTGAGAGAATATGATATCATACCCCCGTCTTAAATAAGAATTTTTGTTTGACATTATTTAACCTGCCTAAATAAGAATTAATGTACTTTTTATACTTTTTACATTAATTTTTGATTTTTATCGAAGCCAAGGGAGTAGTAATAATTCGAAATGGAGACTTTGACATGTACTGTTTACGCAGGGTCTACATCTGAAAGCTGTATATAGGGGGGCACCTCAAGCACGCACGATACCTATAAACAATTCCTCATTATTATTTCATTCCTTTTTCTATTTATATTATTCTTTTACTTTTATATATTATTCTTTTTGTTAGTTTCTCTTTCTAGGGTGTAAATGGTCAAATTCCAAAACCCTAGGGCTTTTATTTTAGTAGAACTAGTTAATTTTACTCTTGTAGGTCTTGGACAAAGAGATAAATTAAAGGCATAGGCTAATTGATGAGTATTTCCTTTCACGTCATTCAGTAGATTTGATGAACTAGGTCAACTATGCAGGCTAAAGAAGAAAGTAAAAGGTTGGGTAAAAGATAAAGTCTATACACGACAAGGGAATTTGGGGGGTTTTTTTTTACTAGTTTTGCCAAACTTTCGTTGAAATATGGACTTTATTTTCCAACAATTTTAAGACAAATTATGTTCAAATCTGACGTTATTCGTCATAAGTTGAAAATGAATTCAATCCATGAGTAAAATAAAAGGGAAAGTTCCAATATCAAGTGGGATAGTATGTAACCCGTTTTATTCTTAAGACGGATATAACCATATTAAGAGAGACATATTGCTATTTTGAAGAAAGTAATAAGGCGTTCAATTGTAAATATGTACGAATTTGTAATCTTTAACAAGGTAAACATTACCAACCAGCATGAACACGCGCTCTTTGAACGGATTGGATCGTATTTTGGATCGTTATTGTATGTTTCAGATTGTATAGATATCGTTATAAGTTTCGGATTGTCTTCAAAATAAATATGTCGACTAATCGACCATTAAATAATTTAAAAAAGTGCACCTAAGAGTAGGAATGATTTTTAAAGAATGCATGTGTTTGAAAAAGTGGCAAAATGAGAAAAGGAAAAGTTATATGAACCGGGATATATTAGCAGCCAATCTGCATGAGAATACTAATTACCGTAGGTCTTGCTTAAGACGGATCGGATCTTGCAACGGGTATTTTGTGAGAGGAAATGGGTAGAGGGGACAAGGTGGGCTCCCCCCATGTGCTCTCCACTCACCCTTGATGGGTATTTTGTGAGAGAATATGGTATCCGTCTTAAGCTTAAGACGGATACCTCCGTCTGAAATAAGAATTTGTGTACTAATTAAGTACTCGTATATATTCGTGCAACCCCAACATTTGTGTAATTAGTCAATTATTCCACCACTTTTTAAAGAATAATGAGATGGCGCCACCGGGTGACACTTAAATTGAGCGCCACCCGGGGTATAATAGTAAATTTCTTGTATATTTTCATTTACCTCCCTTGAATTTTGAAATTCCAACTAATTAAATGAAAAGGGTAATTTGGGAAATCAAAGTTGTAGAATTAATTAGTTATAATTCCACTATAACCATACAAGTTCAACCCGTAAATAACGCCATATTGGTAACAATTTTGAAGTTGTTCATCAAAACAAAGTCGCTCATCTGATCTTTCCATTTGGATCATGAGTATGATAAAGTTTATTTGATGGGCACAAATTACTACATACTACTATAAAAGAAGACTTAAAATTCATTGGTTAAATAACGTGGCTGTATGGTTGTATGGATTGTCAAGTATGGCGGACAATTAATCCGATCAAATCGATTTTTACATGTCGTAATTTTTTTTCCCTTTCGTTGGCTTGCAAATGAGAAATTCAGTAGATGAAAAACGAGGTTGATGAATAACATCAATTAGTGAAGAAGAAGCGTAAATACTGGCGAAGATAATTTATTCTGTTGTAAAATATTATTCAGAAAATTGGTTTAGTTAAGAGTTTGATTTTAATCCGTAATCTAATAGATATATAAAGTTACATAACTACCCTTAAATATTTGGCGCAAAAACGAAAACTAACATTCTAATTTTTATTTTTCCTTTTTTATAAATTATGGTGGCGCCTTATCACCACCCACCCTTTTCAAATGACTCCACAATAATAAACTTCTTTTGGTATCATGCTCAAATAATCGAGTAAATAAGTCTACCTAAACTTGATTTTATATAATTAAGACTGATATATTATATAGCGATCTAAGTTTTAACGCATTGAAATAATAAAATATACACGATCAAATTTTGCCATTTGAAAATTACCTCAAAATTTAAGCTTAATAATTCACTTTCCTGTTAGAATATATATCATGTTGTAACCGATGGTGGACCTTAGATATGCGAATTGAAGAGGGGGTCGATCCCGTTAGTTTTCATATTTCAGTGTAAAATTATCATTCTGCCCCCTTAACTCATGATTGATTATTTTACATATTCACGTACGAAGTCTAACAGTTTAAACCTAGGCCTTCCAATTATTTGTTCTAAGATTTTCCACAACTTGTAACAAAGAATAACACTAGTAAATTTAGTTTCATGGAGAATAAAATTACCTAAATAAAACGTGTGGTTAATCCAAATTCCAGCCGTATCTATATTATTTTATGCGGTATAACATGTGCAATCGAAGAATAAAAGAGAGTATAACAATTATTATATTACATAAAAGCAAGTAGGACCAATTTTTGTTGACTTTCAACAAAAAAGTGAGAATTTGGTAAGTAGAAATGACAAAGGGAAATGGTATGTGCAAGGAATTGGTAATATTTGGTTTTGATTACTCTTCGTGCAAATGTGGAATTAGATTTTTTATTTACACAAATTCTCATTTAAGATGGGGTATCCGTCTTAAGCTTAAGACGGATATCATATTCTCTCACAAAATACCCATCAAGGGTGAGTGGAGAAGCACATGGGGGTGTCCACCTTGTCCCCTCTACCCATTTTCTCTCACAAAATACCCGTCGCAAGATCCGACCCGTCACAAGCAAGACCTAGTGTTTTATTTATATAGGATGAGTTGTTAACTTAGTGGTCCTAATCAAAATCTTGAACAAAGTATTTGAATATTTCATATTTGAGTTTATCTTTCATATAAGTTGTGAAAAATATTTTAATCATAAATAATTAAATGACTTGGGCTAACGGGGTATTATTTTGTTTGTGCATTTTTTTCCTACTTTTTCAGTAGTCATTTTTCATTTGAAATTTTAGTTAAGTTTTCGAAAAAAATTCAACCTTATATATCCTATGGTATCACTTGTTTGTGACCGTTAATGTTTCATGAATGTGTATATTATACATACATCTATTAATTAGCATCTCTTTCAACATGATTTGCCCAAATAAGAGTTTTACACAAGAAGGCATCCTTGGTTTTGGCTATAAAAGATAATACGCTTTATGTCATAGTCAATAGTTTATATTTGCTCTATTTTCCCTCACAAAATAAAACAAAAATAAAGTAAGTGTAAACATTTCGAGACAGGGAGAATAGTAATATATCTAGCTAAAATGTAACAACCATTACTCATGTTAGTTATTAGAGGCGTTTATAATTACAGCATGACCCCCACTTACCCTGATTGCTTTCTTGTGAGGGGGTTTGACCCGTCTGAAATGAGAATTTGTGTTATAAATTTATAATTAAGACTTTGAGATGCAATTCAAGTGATATACGTTATAACTCCCTTTATTCCTTTGAGTACGTACATGAAATAGTTACACAATTGGACACTAGCTAGTTGATGAGCATGAAGCATAGTCGTATCATGGTGACATGAGAATGACATTCAAGAATTATACTCCGTATTTATAAGAGAGGCCTTAATAATTAAAGCACAAATATGTTTCATGCATGCATGTGAAATACGTCATGTATGTAACTATGTAGTATGAGTGATGACCATGTTTATTGAATTTATCTACAAGTTTGATAATTTAATTCCTTTGTCCCGTTTGTTTATTTATTTTTAATTAATATTTTTTGTGTAGAATATTTTGATTAAAGTAAATAAATAATAAAGATAAATAATGGAATAAATTATCAGTAAGTTTTATTAAAGACGCGCATATATGTGTTCAGTGAAGATGGGTCGATTTTTCACTTGTCTTTTTGTGAGAGGCAACCCGACACTTTTTCATTGAAGACAGTCGATTTTCCTCAAGGTGACTTACTGATAATTTATAACTTGTATCGTACTCAATTTCTTGTGATTTAAGCACGCAAATGCGTTGTTCAGTGTCTTATTTAGTTATTTGTAGTTAAATACTCCATCATATTCTCAATAACCTTTCCATTTCACTTTAACACAAAAATTAAAAAAACAGACTATTCCACTAGATAATTAAATTTGGACCACACAAATACAATGTCCCACCATACAATTAAATTTAGATCACACAAACCCTTACTAAAAAGAAATAGAAAAAGCAATGTGAATAGATAAAAATAGAAATGAGGAATGTTATTAAGAATAGAAGAGAGTATATAATTAAGCATCGCCACAATTAGAATGTTCACACATTATAGGTTTTAGAGGAAAAATTTAATATTTGTAGGAATATTCCACTCTTTTTTCATCGAAATTAGACTAAAGGGACAAGATTTAAAATAAGTGTTTTATAAAGGCGTAAGATATTTAAAAAATTTATAAGGGTGTAAAGAATAATTTATTCTAACAATTACTATTCCATTTCAACTAGTTATTACGTGTTTCAAAATTTCTCCAATTTAACATATTATTATGAATAAATGAGAATAATTTATGTCCTTAAAATTATAAAACCCCTATTTTGTTGAAATTGAGAGAGTATTAAAAATATATTGGGGGTAAAAGAGTGGTCACTATTAAATTTCGTAATCGGGCCTGGGTCCAACCCGTACTGATGAGAGAGAGTCCACTTTATAAACTCAATGAGGTTTCACTCTAAAACCAATTGGCAATAGAGGGAGTAGCCCATTGCCTTATAAAGTGGTAACTCTCTCATCTTTTTATCAATGTGGGATTATACTCACATGTGGGAAATCGAGTTTCTTCACAGTCACAACTTACAGCCCAACAACTACTTTAAAGCATAGTAATTCTATCAACATTCGACAGTCTTTCTAGTCATAGCGATTAACATATAATATCACACATTTTTTTTATGTTACTCATTTTTTTGTATTTTAATTTGAGGTGCAAAGTTGATTCAAGTTAGAAAGAAAAACTTGGAAATGAATGTTGAACCTACTTTGTCGTCTATATGTAAAGTGTTCATCACAATGACTAAGCATGCAATTAATCTAACTTAAATACACATAAGTCATCAACACAACAAAATGTAACCTTGCATGAGACCCTTCTAATATTTACTACATACACATATAAAGTCTCATCACGCAATAGTATACATTTATTTTATTTTATAAGGAGAAAATAATATAAATGTAAACTATTTAAAAATACTTGTTTTTCTTCATATTTTTAGATAACTTTCTTGAATTTTTTAAGAGACCATTTGTTTTACATAATAGTACTATGTACTCCTACATACTGCACTAATGCGGTACACAAATTATCATTGAAGATGGGCACTATTCGTTTTTAGTGAGACAAGCTGAATACGGTAAGGGTTACTTGAGTATGAAAATCAATTAATTAATGTTGTTTGTTGAAGATTACATTCCACAATTCCTTTGCTAAGGATAATAAGCTAGTTAGTTTCTTCTAGAACGACTATAATGAGAAGAAATTCAAAGAGTTAGGTAATCTCGAAAACTGAGGTCTTTATAACTTTCTGTAATAGATTAATTTAACAACAAACTAGCCGACTAGGGTGGGTTTTAGTACCCGGTTTGGATATAGATAATACGATTACTCATTTCGTTACAATTATTTATTTATCTTTGATTAAAATATCCTTACAAAGAATATAACAGCCAAATAAATAATTAAAGTTTTAAATGAAACCTTTACTCATATCGGATTATTATTCCTTTCTCCTTTATTCCTTTCATTCAATTTCATTTTACTCGAAACAAATTAAGGTCTCAGTAGCTCAATTGAGTCATTCGAGTGAGGAATTGAGGATCATTATCTCATTTGATGTCTTATCATCTGTTATATGTATTTTTTTTATTGACAATGAAAAAAATAATGTAGGAGACATGCACAACGGCACATGGATTTACATGAATTATTACTCCGTGTTTAATACAAGAAGTTAATGTTTTCATCTTCTGACTCATTATCCTCTTACTCTATTTACACAATTGCTTATAATGGTTAATGCTTATGTGTTAAATGGAGAATTAGTGGGAGTGTGAAACATAAGATCGATGAGACACAGAAATAACATAGAGAATCTAACTAGGCGGGGAGGGCCTGTTTTTGTTGATTTAATTTGAGGAGTCTACATACATATATTTCAACGAATTATGAAATTTAACACAAATTTCATTTGGCTCTTTTTGACTCGGTGTATGAGTGTAAGTACTTATTCATCACAAACTCACGTGTTCAAATCTCGACCCCGTTAAATTGTAGTACTCCATGATTGCTGCTAGCTACTCAAGTAACTTAAGTACTACATCTTTCAAGAAAACAGAAGGAAGTAACAAAGTGAATGAAAAAAAACAAAAAAAAAACCGACAAATTGGTAAGTATATAGTATATTAATAATAAGAGTTGTAGTATTTTAAAAGAAAAAGGACAAAGACTCCTGAAACGAATAATTAAAAGAGTAAGAAAGTGACAATACTATGACATATACCCTTTAATTCTGTTGATCTGATGAGAGTAAATTTATTTGTATGATTTTGTGAGTCATAGAATTTGAAGATTTGTCTAAAAAAACAAGTGTTTGGTCCCAGTTTTAGAAAAGGGTCTTAACACCAACAACTCTTATTTTAATTGTTTGTTTCCATCATCAACTTCTGTCCAAATTTATGTACATGTGGGATGTGCAGTTTAGCCACCCCCACATTCTTATCTCTTTTCCTAATTTATTGTTGCATGTTTGTGTATTATTAGCCTTCTCTTTAATTCTACTTGTGTGTGTTTAATAAATATATCTAGTAAGTGGTATCGATTTGTTAATTTATGTATTGGAATGAGCGTGAACCCTGAAAGATTCGAAGGCAATTGATGTTTTACGTAGTTAATTATGTCACTGAATGAAGGTAAGTTCAACTAAATAAAGTTGATCAGCTGAGCTAAACTGAATGGATCTGAGCTTAACTAAACTAAACTAAACTGAATTAAATAGCATGAAAAACAAAGCCGACATAGACAAGTTTCGATCCCAACAAGTAACTACCATTAAAGAGATAATTGGGAAGTAGAAAGACAATGAACTCAAATCAATGAAGACATTGAACATGAGAAAGAAGAAGTAGTTGTGTACTAATAGAAAGTACCCTAATGTGCATGTGTGTTAGAGAAGTATATAATAATGCTTTAAAAGGTCAAGGAAATGTCTGTCTATCAACTAACACAAATTCTCATTTGTGACGGACACTATCCGTCACAAGCTTAAGACGGATATCATATTCTCTCACAAAATACCCATCAAGGGTGAGTGGAGAGCACATGGGGGGTGCCCACCTTGTCTCCTCCAGGGGCGGATCTAGGTGGGGTCCTAGGGGGTCACGTGACCCCACCACCCAAAAAGAGAAAATTAAGTGATGTTATATTCTACTGCAGAACTTCTGTAAACATAATATATACTTAGCATTGTAATTAATAGACAAGTAAATTGCCCTTGGTCTAGTGGTAAGAGTCTAAGATTTCTCCTTGTGTTCCCAGGTTCGACTCCTATTAGATACATTTTTTTACAAAATTTAGCAGTTGTAGCACTTGTAGGTAGGGGTGGGCAAAATCCGGTCCGAACCGGAAAAATGGACCGGTCCGGACCGGAATCGACTGGACCGGAACCGGAAAAAAAAATTCTGGTCAGGTCTCCGGTCCATCATTTTTTGAGATTCCGGTTTCCGGTCCGGTCCGGTCTCGAACCGGTATTTTCCGGTCCGGACCGGATTGGACCGGAAAGACCGGAATTATTAATATTTTTTTTTTTTCTATAAATTTTATTTTATTCCGGTCTAACCGGTCCGATCCGGTCCATTGGACCGGAATTTTTGGACCGGAATTAGAAAAAAGTGGGCATATAGTCTAAATTCCGGTCCCGGACCGGAATTTTTTTAATCCGGTCCGGTCCCGGTCCCGATTTTTTATCTATTCCGGTTCCGGTCCAAACCGGTTCCGGTCCAAACCGGTTCCGGTCCGGTCCGGTCCGGTTTTGGACCGGTGCCCACCCCTACTTGTAGGTTGTAACAGTTAAAACCTACGAGTACTTACCTATATTTGAATAGTCATCAATTGTTTTAAACTTTTAAAATTATTGACAATTTTAATCAATTATTTATCTGAAAGGAAATATTTTTACTAGAATCAATTATAACAACCCTCAAGTTTAATCGTGGAATATATGAGAAATTATTAACTTATTGAAACTACATTTTAACCGTCATTAGTTTGCACTCTAGTTACTTACTTTAAAAAAAATAAAAATAAAGGCAATTTCAATCACGATGTACCAATTGAAAAAATTTTAAAATAGAAGATAAGTACTTATCGACAGTTCCAATATTTTTTCAAAGATATATCAGTAATATATACGAACTACTATATTTGGAGTCCTATATTCGTTATTATTGATGCACGAAGAAATGTTGGCCTACAACAACCGGACAACATTGATTGGAAAAAAAATTCGTGCCACCCCGCCTTCGGAATCCTAGGTCCGCCACTGGTCTCCTCTACCCATTTTCTCTCACAAAATACCCGTCGCAAGATCCGATCCGTCGCAAGCAAGACCTACTGATCAACTAATAATATCAACAACACCACCCCCTCCACACCCTGCAATGGATCTATTATCTATTTTGCACTTACAAATTCACCTTTTTCCAACTCACTTATAAAGATTTCATTTATTGCTTCCTAAAAAGTTTGACAAAACCAATTTCAATTTCTGAAAACAAGTAAGAATAAATTGAACAATAATACATGAATGGTCCTATTCTTACTGAATACTGACTATTGTTGGGTCCAACTGTCCAATATACTCAAGTCTACCCTAGTAACCTTTCAATTTCAACACCATAATGAATAATGACTACCATGCTACTAAATTTTGTCAGTTGGTCTCTCTGGTGACGGTTACAAGCTTGTGACGGACCAAATGTGACCATTTTATGATAAAAAGTAATCATGTATAAAATGTTACCAGTCATATAATGGATACATTTTCCATATAAATGGTCACATTTGCTCCGTCACAAGCTTGTGACGAAAAGTGCCCGTCACAAATGAGAATTTGTGAAATTTTGTAGAGAATATGAAGCCAATGTCCCCGTATTTATGAAGGAACGAAAGGTCGTCTATAAGACCATTCTACAATAGATTAATGTAAAACCGCTTATTTAGGTATACAAAAAACTTGGCATCGTCTTTTATGAGGGTGTTTACGTAAAACAATACATATTTATACCAGAAACTTAATGTAAAACTGTCTTATACAAGTATGTAATAACCTAGTTAAAGTAAGAGAAAACGACTAATCACCGAGTGTTAATATTTTGACACTCGGGCTTAATGTGCCATGCATTATTTTCTTTGTAATCCTTTTCATGAGCATTCTGTAGCAATTTCCATTTCTATATACTGTATATCTTACAATGAACATCCCATCGGAACATATATTGAGATAGTTGTTCATCGGCCGACAAATGTTTTATGACAGTTCGGGGGGGTAGCTACAATACGCGACTCCCTGGCTAGCTACGCCAAGCAAGACCACTGCCAGTCCACCGACAAGGGCGACAACCATGTTACTAGTCTCTCAAATAGAGAGTCTCAAATACTTCCATTAATGTACGCAATCTTACTCCTATAAAGGACTCGGTCTTTTTTGCTTTTGGTATAGCTTAAAGCCTTGATAGGAATTCCAGACCGATTGGTATCTTGCTCCGGGGAACAAAAGTGTTAGAATTCGACTTCACGGCCAAATATTAAGAAGAAAGGGTCCTTAAAAAAGTGAAGCTTTTGGATGACTAACAATGAATTGGAGTAAAGAGTTACATCCAATGGACCACCAGTTCAAAATATAAAAGTGCAAATTAGCCAACAATATTTTACTTTATTTGATTATATTTTAATAGCCAAAATAATAAGCCTTTCACAAAATGAGAAATAGCAAAAGAGAAACACCAACGAAGTTTAAGTTAAAGAGCATACATTCAACACTTGAGGTGCAAACTAGTTTATAAGGATCATTAACAGCAACAATTCAAGTGCCAACGTTAAACACGTAATTATTGCAACCTGGATTGAAACGAAACAAATAAGTGTCTTGAACTTAAATCAAAGTCTGGTTTGGGAACAATTCCAAGCAACACGGAAAATACAACTCTAGCCATGACGATCACGGCCAGCAACCGAGCCACCTGTTCAGAAAAAATCTCACGGTTAGCTGAAATACAAACATAAATAATTAGAACCATATGAACCAAACTAAAATGAACTATATAATGACACTAGCTTCCCTCCCTGGTGAATTAAGCAGGGTCAAAACTCAGAACAGTGTAACTTACCCTGCATTAACCACAGAAAATGTTTCTGAATGAATATTGAGTCGCTAATTGAGTAATTGCAACAACTGATTGCCAGTTCACACTTCACACCAATACCACAAGCACCGACAGTTTGGCGACCCGTTTTGCTTAATTCCATCATGCCCCAAAGCCAAGCTAAAGTTAACAGTAACAGTGTCTCCATAAAAGGTTTTAATGAAAAGATATTCTTCTAACGAATACTGATTAGCATATCATATAAGAATATTATACCAGAAAAACTGATTAGCATATCATATCAGAAAATCTAACAGGCCTTGACTGGTAACCAGCCACCACCAGCAGTCAATGTACTTATGTACGGACATTCTTCTAATTTTTAATACAGTAATTTTTAAGGGTGCTTAATTAGATACTGGCACCCGCAATTTTACTGGTAACTGGTAATGCTGTTCTTATTCCTGAAATCTGAAGGTCCCCCAACTTCATACCTAATGTGAGAAGCAACTCAAGAGAACCGAAAGGAGAAGAAGGCCAGGATGGACTGTTCTGATATGGTTAGAAATCTCATCCTAGAGCAAACTCTGTTTATAGGCGGGATAAGGGGTAAAAAGTATGCGGCCTTACCCATGTGTTAACAATATATAGAGGTTGTTCGAACATATCGATAAAGAAATTTATGTTAAGAATTGCATAGAACTCAAAAACTACGCTATTTCACAACAAACTGTAACAAGCTCCATCGTAGCATTATCTCACCCTTATCAATATGCTTATGCAACATACAAGAAACAATTGTGATCCTAGGATCCCTACGTTGAGTACTTCGGAAGCCTTGTACTTCCCAGGTGGGTAGAGGCCAGACTGGCAGTCAACCAGGTGAAGCTACTTCACACATGAGTGACAGAGCATACAATGTTGCATGCTCTTCTTTGTCTAAAGTCGAATGCATCTTATAGTGCATATACAGACAGTCAGATATGTTTTTGGTGAAACCTTTTAAAGCCGCCGGTATGTGCCATTCTTAAGAGACGACTCAAGAGTCAAGGTCACACACTCACACCTATGTTATTTCGACACTTAAGTTGAACTCCATGTTGCACGTTGAGAGAACACTCTTTCTGATTTGATGCCAGTCTTCAACACATCAAAATACATATTTTCCAAAACCATTGTGTTCGACACGCGACCCTTAAAAGAGCCGAGTATGAGTGAAATGATTCACAACAAAATGGGTGACATGCTATCACACATCCAACACTGAGAGCTTGTTACATAAACATAGATTGGTTTCTGTCTAACATGGTATTTTCTCGCCACGGTTCATTTCTTGTTTCTGTTTTTTCCTTAGCATTTCAATACTTGACTTTACGTAGATTTTTGGGCGAATGTTTTGCTAATATAATGACACATATACCCTCACTTATAACCAAACATATCACTCTCCTAGAAAGGATACATTTGTTGAGATTTGCGCTTGTCAATATTGGCACGTGAAATGGTGGTCGGTCACTTGAAAAAGGTTCTTTGTGGGTTCTCAACCATGTCGAGCACGTTTGGCATTTGGAGTGGTAGTATATCACTTGGAAAGAGATTCATGTTCATTGGGTTAAGTTACATGATGTATGTTGTCCAAAGTCTGATGGTGCCATGGTGGTCTTGGTGGCATGATGCATACTTTGATGTCACCCAAGTCGTTGCATTAACCTTAGTTGTCTTTAAAAATACGATTACTCAAAATGACTTGAGAGCTAATTTTTATCCCTGACCTTTTGGGCCCCGGAGTCCTTTTTGTACATGAGTCACCCCTTTGGTGCCCTTTCATCTATACCCCATATTACATAATTGAGAAATGTTCCTAACAACTTGAACCATTTTTATCGGAACGAAAGTAAGACCTAGAGGGAATAATTGAGTTAAACAACTTCGAAATATTCAGTCTGAGAGTGGAGAATGAAGAAAAGCTACATTAGTCCCAGGCCATGTACTGCCACAGAATCGACTAACAGTAGAAGTAATGCTCGACCAAGTGACTGAGCATAAAATGGTTAATGGATAGTTACTCTCGCTAAAATAACAAACAACTAGTTTGGACTTCGGTTTTCCTTGTGTGTTTTTAATGTTCAAGACACAACTAATTTCATTCTAGTCATATACCATCTCCATATAGGGCTTCAGACCTTCCCCTTTCTCTAGGAAAAGAACAAGCACGAACAAAGACGGCGCTTTTATACGAGCAAGATCACGATATGCTGTAGAATCGTACACAAATGTACACAAATGTACAATCGAACAACGGAATAAAACTAGAGTGCCTAGAATTACAAAGGGCATAAAATAGCCAGATTAAATAATCTTCAGCTGAACCCTAATATGTATCAGATCAAACAATTAAACAATAATTCATCAGATAAACAGCAAACCCACATAACAAATCAATCAAAGTAACCTAACAAAACCGCGAAACTGATATATCCAATATTCCAATCACATATTCATCAAAACCCTAGCAATCAGGCAATTATCCATCAAAATAACAATTAAAAAATCCCAAAAATCATCAAAAACAAAACAACCCAGAAAAATTAAACACAAACCCATAAAATAAAAAACGAGAATTACCATAAAAATCAAGCATTTGCAGTCTTAGCAACAAGAGGAATCGATTGACCCTGAGATTGTTGGTGTTGCAGTTGTTGTTGTTCTTTGATCTTCTGCATCTGAAGCATACGTTCCATAACAAGCTCATACTCACACTTTTCATAAACATGGCGTTCATTCTCGCATTTCCATGGAAGATAAAACTCAGATTGTCTGCATTTGTTAAGAGGGATAAGAAGATGGGCACATTGGTCTCTGTATGCTAATGGAACCTTGGCTTCCACCATTTCTGATTGTGTTGCTATCATCTTCTTTGATGATCCTGATACCTCCATTTTTCCCTGGTTTTGATTGATGCGATGCGGCTGATCTGCTTCTTCAGTTGGGTGCTTTGGGTTTTTATTTTTGGTTTGCTTGGTGATTTGTGACTTTGTGGGGGGAGGGGTAAATTGGGGATTTGATGCTTTTGGTATCCGATTTAGTCCGGATTCGAGTTGGAAAAAATAATTCGGTCTTTGAATATGGTTAATTGATCATTTAGCCACGTATTGTCAAAAGGTAGTGTATTTGTTAGGGACCTATAATTTTGGTAGCATTTTTTTTATAATAAAATTACTTTGGTAACAGTTTTTAAAAACTAGATTACTCGTGAGAGGAGTTATCAAAAATCATAAAACTTTTCTTTGAATCACTATGATATATTGCCAAAAAACTTATTAAAAAACTAACAATGCCCATATCTTGAATAATTAAAACAATCAAGCGACTTTTGAAAAATTGTCCTTAATAAGACATACGATTAAACAAACAGTAGGTCTTGCTTAAGACGGGTCGGATCTTACAACGGGTATTTTGTGAGAGGAAATGGGTAGAGGGGACAAGGTGGGCTCCCCCCATGTGCTCTCCACTCACCCTTAATGGGTATTTTGTGAGAGAATATGGTATCCGTTTTAAGCTTAAGACGGATACCTCCGTCTGAAATAAGAATTTGTGTTAAACAAAACACACTGAGGAGAGACATCAATCTAACTTATAAGGAGACATATTCGAGTTATAACTATAATGAAATTGTTGAAATTAATTAGGCTGGATCTAAGCTTTATAAATACAATTTGTAATAGACATGACTCAAAAGTATACTTGATCTAATTATAACCTTAACTAAAGTTACACAAAAATAA
Organism: Heliosperma pusillum; assembly: GCA_022085475.1. Lineage (NCBI taxonomy): Eukaryota > Viridiplantae > Streptophyta > Magnoliopsida > Caryophyllales > Caryophyllaceae > Heliosperma > Heliosperma pusillum. Next base: position 9,657 of record JAIUZE010007326.1, on the reverse strand, counting down.
ACAATAGGATTGCCTACGGATTAGCAAAAGGTTTGTCTTACATAAGCAAGTGGGAGAATGTATGACCCGTTTTCTTTTTAAAAAGGATACTAGAGATTTATGCAGTCTTTTAAGGGTTTACGCAAATGATAGGGTAAGTGGGCTAGCAAACGATAATGAGAGGTTGTACCGTAAGGTTGTCTCTAGATCCGTAAGGTTGTCTCTGGATGAGACATTGATGAAGATATTACTGAAAATACCATCGAAATTGTTACTTCACACTAAAAATTAACTTTCGCTAGAAATGTAGCTGCATACAACGACTCATAAAAGTTCATCGAGGGAGTAATTAAGTACACAACTTCTCATTTATGATGGGGCGACTCGTCACAAGTGAGACTAGCTAAATTAAATATGCATGTTGAGATAGCTGGTCACACATTGATGTTTCTCAGACCATCTGCATCGGTTCATCATTTACAAAAAAGTGATGCAAAAAATGAAAAGTGAGGGTCTTTCTTCCCACATCAACCATCATTTGTTGAAGTGAAGGTGAGGGCATCTCTACAGAGATGGACAATTTGATGCTCAAGTGAAGGCCCACTATATTTAATTAATGAAAAGAAAACCAAAGCATTGGTGGGGTACGATTAAATTTCCAGGTTACGAAACATCGTCGACGTTTTATAAAACATCGTCGACGTTTTTTGTAAAAAAGACGGTCACTACCCTTCACCCTTCATTCACTCTTCCTTTCTCTCTTTCTCCTAAATACACTCCTTTCCCCACCACCACCGCGACGCCCACCACCTCCGCCAACACTGCCACCGTCGACCTCAGACGACCCACCACCACCGCTGCAACAAGTATCCCCCTTCCCCCTGTTCCGACTGCCCTTCCCCTCCCCCTCCTCCTCCCCCCTATCCTATATTGGTTGTCATTTGTTGTTGGTTGTGCGTTGTGTCGACATTGTTGTTGTTACTTGTTAGTGGGGGTGTTTAAGTGACGTTCCAACTGAACATCGACTTTGTAGACTAACGTTCAGTTGGAACGTTGAGGTGTATGTGTGTCGTTTCAACTGAACGTTGGATATGGAGACCAACGTTCAGTTGGAACGTTGATGGGTGTTGTTGACGTTCCAACTGAACGTTGGGTATGGGTACCAACGTTCAGTTGGGACGTTGATGGGTGTTGTTGGCGTTCCAACTGAACGTTGGGTATAGGTACCAACGTTCAGTTGGGACGTTGACGGTGGGGGTCGACTTTTTTTTTTTTTTTTTTTTCTTCGTCGTTTAAAAACATTTAAATCTTGTAAAAAAAAATTTATTTATTTTTTGTTAATTTTCTATGTTTTGTAATGTATTATTCTCGTAAATTTTTAAATTCTTTTTACCGTTATGTACCAACGTTATGTTTCGATTCTTTTTAACATTTTATTCTCGTTAATTTATAATTTTTACCGTTTAATTTTTACTTGAAACCGTCTTTCTAATTTTTTGGTTAATTAAAATTGTTTTTTGGGTGATTTTATGAGTAGAGGAAAAGATAGAGAGATAAAGTAGAGGAAAGGGTAGTATGCGTCTTTTTTCTAAAAAAACGTCGACGATGTTTTATAAAACGTCGACGATGTTTCGCAGCCCCCTTAAATTTAGAGTAAATTAATAATTACATCCTTTTATAAACCATTTTTCTAAAATAACTCCCTTTTGAAAACTTTTTAATAATTTACTCCCATAAAATGTTCTCAGGTCAAAAATTACACCCAAATGGACCATTCCGTTACAATTTTCGTCAAAATTTGAATTTTCTTGTTTGAAGTCTATTTTTTGGACGAAAATGCCCTTCCACTTTCTTGTAAACCATTGATGTCTTCCTCAAATTTCATCCTCTTTATTCACCTTATAAACCATTGTTGTCTTCTCTCTCCTACCTTATAAACCAACGTTGTATTCTCTCTCCTATGTTTATCTTCATTTATCTCAACTCTTATTTCTATTGTAATTTGCACTAAGTATAATATTGATCTTTAGTTGTGTTTCATCATAGTGGTGCGATTTAGGGTTCATCTTTTTCCCCAATTATGTTCATCAAATTTGGGTTTCAAACCCATAAATTGAACTTACAAAACAACAATGCTAGGGTTAGAAACCCAGAAACTTGAATAAAAAACACATCTAGGGCAATGAATAATAAAATTTGTCAAATTAAACTAATTAACCCAGAAATTAGGGTTTAAACATACAAACTAATATCATAAACAAGAGTAGGGCCGGGGAGGAAACATACACTAACGAATTTGGAATATTAAGCAATTTGATCGGAACTTTGATATACATTCAAAAACAGAATTTTTGGGGGGAAATGAGATAGAGATGAAGAAATGAGAACAAGAAATGAGAATGTTGGGTTAGTAACAAAATAGGGGTATTGATAAGGGTAAAGTCGCGTCACCTTAATCAAAGTAAAACCTAATTCACTACTAACTAATAGTCAGCGGTAAGCAAGGTATCGAATCCACAGGGAGGCGGTAGTATTTTATTCTGTTAAACTAGGTTTGTCTCTAAAGTAACAATTCGGGGTTTGAGATTGAGTTCTAAACTAAAAGCAATCAACAATAACAATAACTAAAAGTAAACAATAACAACTAATAATAAGCAATAACAAACTAATAAGGTTGAAAACAATGAGATTAAAAGTCTAGGGTATCAGGTTCACTAGGATTATTGTTCAGGGATAGGGATAAAATCAACTATCATGCAATAAAGCTATCTAAGGTCACAAGATCGGTCGATTCAATTATGCCCTTTAGATCTACAATTTAACATGCGATCGCTATCATTAAACGAGTTCTATTCAATTATCGGAGCCTATCTTAGTCTTAACCCGGTCGGTGTCAATCCTAATTCGCGAGACTAGTTAATTAATCCTGGCCAGTAATCAAACAACTAGAATTAAAACGATAATCAAACGATAACCATGCAATTGCAATTCAATTAATTAATCTACCCCTTCTAACAATCCTAGATCCCCTTTCAACCCTATAAAGGAATTTAACTACTCATAATAATATAAACAACAACAATAATAATTAAAGTAAACATGATTAACAACTATGAAAGGATGAACAAAGAATAATTAAAGAACTAGAAGGCAATTAAATTGAATAACAAAAAAAGATTGAAGAATACCGATTACAAGATGAATTAAAGACAATCGTCTTTGATGAATAAAATCCGGAAGCAAACTAAACTAAATTAGGGTTTCTGATCTAAAGCATAAAAGTATTCAATAGCCTAAGGAAGCATAGAAAAGCCTGTGAGACGACCTTTCTTTTTATAATACTAAAGATCTAATTAATTAGGTTAAAATTAAGGAAAATACGAAATAACGCTGAAATAATGACTTGCTCGATCGAGCAAGGGCCTTCTGCTCGATCGAGCAGCAATGACATCGACTCTATCGAGCAACATGACTCTGCTCGATCGAGCAACTCTCATTTAAGCTTGTTTCTTCGACTTTTCTTCATTTCTTCTCCTTCATTCTCGATTCCCGTGCCCAACCTTCTACGATCCAACTCCGCTATGCTCCATATCTACTCAAAAAGCTCCAAATGCATCCAATCTGCATTAAAACATAATAACAAAAGCGGCAGAATCGATATTCTAGCTAAAATAACATAGAATAAGCAAGGAAAGACGGTAAATCGAGTTAATTGTGTCTAAGGGAAGCATAAAATATGTATATAAATAATGATCATCAGGTATATCGGTCAGAAAACATACATTTCCATCTTAAAGTCCATTTGGGTGCAATTTTTGACTTGAGAACATTTTATGGGAATAAATTATTAAAAAATTTTCAAAAGGGAGTTATTTTAAAAAAGTGATTTATAAAAGGGTGTAATTATTAATTTACTCTTAAATTTATCTTAGTTTTGTATTAGTTTTTTTTTTAATTTGTGTGAGTTAGGATAAAGTAAAAAAAAAAGTGATGGTTATTGATGTGAGGGAAAATGAGTGAAATTTGGTGATGAGTTAAAATGTGAGGTGGATAAATAATTAGGAGAGATAAATAATAAAATAGAGTAAAATGATGAATATAAAGGATCATGGATGCGGATGGTCTCAAGATCCCCTCAATCAGTACTTGGTTTTGTAGTTTAAGATGAGGTGACTGAAGATTTGAAGTCATAGGCTAGAATCTTTGAGACATCAAGTACTGTTTTACTATTTTCACTTTGGGTTTTGAAGTGTAAACTGTAGTTTAGATATTCGCTGATTTTGAACGAAAGTCATACATGATCTTATAATAACCACCTACTCCAACAAATGGAAATCTAAAATCTTACTCGCCTATTTATCTGTTAATCATCTACACCGTAATTTCATACGATAATTTTTCAAGAAGCGAATTTAACAGTTGTAAAATTTCCAAATGTTTTGGATTGGTTTTTGAGACTGGAGTTTTCTTTTTAATAAAATATACTCCCAGTAAGTAATATTAATTATTTTATTAACCGACAAATATGTTGGTATGATACAAAGTCTTCGTAAATTACCATCCGTTCAACGTTGAATACTCATATCGATATCTCTCCTACATAACTATTCATTATGTATCACAAAAGCCTTTTCACTTGACTTACATGAAATTCGAGCTAACACTTTCAATCTACTTTCACATCATGACAAATGTAGATTTTTTAAGTTCAATATTATATTTTTCAACATTTCCAACTTTGGTCTTAAAAAATCAAATAAAAACATCTATGTAAAACAAAAGGAGTGATGTTGATCCCCGTTTCACATTGGTAGATTCTTATTGAATACAGAAGTTGAAGACGGGCTAAATGTAGCCATTTTAACGATAAACATAACTATGCAAAAAATAACCTGTTATAACTTAAAAAAGAATGCTGATAACATTTCACGTTAAATGAATCATATTGTAGCCCTTTTTCAGTAAAAAAAAAACAAAATGTGACCGTCTTCAACAAAATTTATTGTTTCGATATCGACTTGTACTCTGCCCAATTTCACGAGGACTAGTTGAGGTTGAGTAACGTCAAAGAATAGAAGTGTCACAGTAAAATGCGGAAAGTCATACGTTGGTTAGATTCCTTCACTACAACGACTTCTTGAAACTTACTCTATATCTCAATATCTGATCATCATCTTGGAATTCGGAATTCCCAATTTTATCCGCAAATTTTGCCACTGTAGAGAGAGAAAGAGTTGGTACAAAGAAAAGCAAAGCATTGCTGAAACAACAGCGATATGGGTACTCAACAAGACTATCCTTTGCTCTTAGATGATGGTCTTTCACAGGTGTTTTTTGTTTTTCCAATTTACTTCTTTCTCCTTTGACTCTAATGGGTTATGATTGACTTTGATCAACAACGCCAAAGATTCAATCTTTATGTTGGATTATATATTGCAAGGTTGCCCTTTTGATTGTTTTGATCGTATACTTATTTTATGATATATGTTTGCATAAGGGTATTGAATTATTGATAGCAAGGCTAGCTTGAATTTATTGATCCGTACATTGAAAATTGCGTCGAGAATTGCATTGAATATCGCAATAATGTGGGTGCCCTTTTGAATGAAATGGAGAAAGATGATTGAAGCATGTGGTGTTGTGTTTTGACAATGGCAAAAAAAGTTGGGCAAAGAGTCTAGTACTCTGGTGTTTACCTGTTTGTTGCTTCATATAGCCTAATGAGTTATGATATGGGATTTGGGATATCTTTCGTACTAATTAAAGACACTTATATTCATACCATAAACAATTAGGGGGCGTTTGGTTCGAAAGGTCACAGTTTTACACTAGTAAATGGATCCATTCTTAAGGAGATCACAAGTAAAAACAATACTACCTTTGTCCCGGTTATGTGTTTACCATTTCCATTTTAGGTTGTTGCATTCATTTGTTTAGCTTTCTATATTAGGAAGATTTTCTATGAGTAATTTGATCTCCCAATGAGACTATTGTTCAATTGTCATCCACTAAGTGGAAACATAAATGGTCCCCTTCTATTTCTTTGGTCTTTGTGCCAAAAGCAAAGGTAAACAAATGACCGGGAGGGAGGGAGGGAGGGAGTAATAGATACAGAAAGTTATGGTAGTTTCTTGATATTCTTTTTGTAAGGGTATTTGGGTCAAGCAACATGTTTTTGATAACACTTACTTAAAAGAGCCTTACATAAGTATTTAGTGAATTAGTGCTTGTGAAATGATAGTGAACTGATGTCGGTTGGATTAAGATCTGACTGAAGTTGTTGGTTTTTATTGAATTCACATTCATTTACGTGGGATTCACTTGTAGCTTACACCTGGCTGTAGAGTTGTAGTGAGACATGGGAGCCGTGCGAGGGAGCTTAGTGTGGTACTTGATGATATACTAACTAGTCACTAGCCACTAGGCTACATTGGTCCTGCTCAATTGAAGGAAGTAATTCCTCAATTCATGCTAATCTATATCTCATGTGTTGTGAAGGTTAATAATGACCAATGTACTGGAGATGGATCTACCGATCTCCACGGGAATCCTGTTCTCAAGAGCAAAACCGGAAAATGGAAAGCATGTCCCTTCATTCTTGGTAAATTAGAATACTCTTCACATCGATTGCCCATGGCAAAAGCTTTTACTTCTCTAACATCTTCTTGACCTTTTTTCTTTTTAGGTACCGAATGTTGTGAGCGCCTTGCTTATTATGGTATTGCAACTAATCTTGTCAGTTACCTCACCACCAAATTGCACGAAGGAAATGCTTATGCTGCAAGGAACGTGACCACCTGGTCAGGCACCTGTTACCTTACACCACTTATTGGGGCTGTCTTAGCAGATGCATACTGGGGAAGATATTGGACTATCGCTGTCTTCTCTACGATTTACTTCATTGTAATTTCTGAATCTCCTATCATCTCTCTTCTGTATGCGCTGCTAATTGACATGGCACTAAATTCTGCTGATTATATTAGCTGGTTTTGATTTCAGTGGGATACATTGTGCATGAAATCTTTGAATCTTAATGTGTAGCCTAAGTCATAACTCATAACTATTGTAACTCTTAAACTGATGATAGGATGGCCTTTAAGATGTGTTACTCGGCTCTTAACTTGATATTGTGGTTTTGCTGACTTGATATTCCTTGCATCATGGCACTTATGGTGGTTGTAGATATGATTCTGTGACTTTGCAAAATATCCCTCTTTTTATGCCACAATACATGATGATACTTCACAAAAGTTTGAGTGACATTGATCAATATGATGGATTTGTTTAGATAATTGACCTAGCAATGGTAGTGGTACTGGTGCCTTGCTGCAAAAATTATGTCGGTGTCCTGTGATCTATCATACTCCCTTCATATATTTATGTTGATCCTATTTGACTTTCGTGGTCGAGAATGTTGCTCTTGACCTATATTTTCTTACAATATACATTAGTTACAAGATTACAGCTTAAAATGATAAAAAAAAATTAGTTGTTTCGGTAAAACAATCACGAAATTTACATTGTAGCTCTACATATATATGGAAAATTAATGGTCAATATTGAAATCACTAAAGCCGGGGACAATAAGTTTTGGTAGGAAATTGCAACACCTAGGAGAAATTCTGGATTCAACCCTCTTGCCATGCTTCTTCAATTCTTCTCATCAGTCTAAGAAGTGCTGTCATTACTGCAGGGAATGTGCACGTTGACTCTATCAGCTTCAGTTCCTGCATTTATACCTGCTGAATGCGTGGATTCAGTTTGTCCTTCAGCTACTCCTGCACAGTATGGAGTCTTCTTTTTGGGTCTCTATCTAATTGCACTGGGAACTGGAGGGATTAAGCCATGTGTTTCATCGTTTGGTGCTGATCAGTTTGATGACACTGACTCGAATGAGAGGGTAAAGAAGGGATCTTTCTTCAACTGGTTTTATTTCTCGATCAACATTGGTGCCTTTGTATCCAGCACTGTTATTGTTTGGATGCAAGAAAATGCTGGATGGGGTCTGGGCTTCGGGATTCCCGCAATATTCATGGGAATTGCTATTGCAAGTTTTTTCTCTGGGACTCCTCTTTATAGGTTTCAAAAACCTGGGGGAAGCCCATTGACAAGAATGTGTCAGGTTGGCGTCGCATCATTTAGAAAGTGGACCTTGGATGTCCCTCTCGATAGTAGTCTACTTTATGAAACCCCAGACAAGCATTCAGCCATTGAGGGTAGCCGAAAGCTGGAGCACACCGAGGAATTAACGTAATGTTTTGTCTGTTTATAAATTGCAATTTTATGTTTAGTCGTGAAGTGAGAAATTGTTTCAGCCTTAGGTTACCGAAGTGGAATTAGCAAAACATTACGACAGCAAAGTAAAATTAGCCTAAAACATGGAGCACCAAAATGGAAACATCAATTTATCTATCAGCGGTTTAGCTTAACCTAATCACCAATCTCCCTCCCTTCCAGATATATATCGTAATCTTCTTCATTTGCCTGTCTGCTATAGGTGCTTGGATAAAGCCGCTATTGTGTCAGAAGCTGATAGGGAAGATGGGGATTTCTCGAACCCTTGGAGATTATGTACAGTGACACAGGTGGAGGAACTGAAGATCTTGATCAGGATGTTCCCTGTTTGGGCAACAGGAATCGTCTTCTCAGCCGTGTATGCCCAGATGTCAACCATGTTCGTCGAGCAGGGAACAGTCATGGACAGAACACTTGGGTCCTTCACGATTCCAGCAGCCTCCCTGTCAACATTTGACGTCATCAGTGTCATTTTTTGGGTCCCACTCTACGACAGTGTCCTTGTGCCTATTGCTAGGAAGTTCACTGGGAAGGAAAGGGGATTCTCCGAGCTGCAGAGAATGGGTATCGGCCTCTTCATCTCCATCCTCTCAATGGTTGCCGCTGCTTTAGTCGAGATTAAAAGATTGCAGATTGCCAAGGACCTTGATTTGGTCGATAAAAACGTGCAGGTCCCCCTTAACATTTTCTGGCAAGTTCCTCAGTACTTTTTGGTAGGGGCAGCTGAGGTATTTACTTTTGTTGGACAGCTAGAGTTCTTCTATGATCAGTCACCTGACGCCATGCGAAGTTTGTGTAGCGCTCTCTCCCTCTTGACAACTTCTCTCGGAAATTACTTGAGCTCGCTGATTGTGACGATTGTGACAGCTGTCACAACTTCTGGTGGTAGGCCCGGGTGGATACCCGATAATCTTAACAGCGGCCGCCTCGATAACTTTTTCTGGCTCTTGGCTGGACTAAGTTTCGTAAATATGGTGCTGTATGTTTTCTGTGCAAAGAAATATAAACAAAAGAAGGCTTCATAACAGAGCCTGTTAAATGCTGTGCAGTCTTTGGTCTGATAGTGCTTACTGTTGGGCTTGTGAGGTTTACATTGTTGAATATTCATATCTTTCACCTCAAAAAAGTGAGGGTGTTTGTATTATAGCTTAAATGGGCTCGTGTTATTTATTCCACTTCGATTCAAATCAATGTTAATTTATATAATTATATACATTCATTTCTCTTGCACGATCGACTGATTGTTGGTCTCAAGTATATTTTCCGATAAATGGGTAATTTTCCATGTCAAATCTGCTTTAACTATCATGAAAAACCCTTCCTTTCGCCTGAGAAATAACTGGGGTATCTCCTTGGAAGAGAGAGACAAATTTCATGATTTTT
>JAIUZE010007324.1:0-24692 GCA_022085475.1 Heliosperma pusillum | reverse complement strand
GAATGAATTTGTGATTTGAGGAAATGGTGTAGATCTAAATTCACCCTATATTGATGATTGGTTGTATCTCTAAGGAAAGGTAGTAAGATAAGTTTGATGATTTAATGCTTGATGCTTGTCATGACTAATGTGTGGATAGTTCATGATATTTGATGGTGTAAGGTTGAATGAGTTGGCTAAGACTTCTTAAACCATTAGCGATTTAATCTTTTGAATTTAGGAGTTTGAATGATGCCTTGAGTTGTAAAATGCTTTTGAGACTAAGTGACTTCTTGTGGATTCTAGTTTATGTGTTAGAGTATACGCTTGGTGGAAAAGTACTTGGCTATAATTCTTGGATTTAGAAATATGATCTTATATCATGGTATCGGAGACTTGGTTGAGGTAGTAAGTCGTTATGATAGACTAAACCATGGTACTTAAGGATTATGGCATCAGTGGAATCTGATTAGATGAGCTATGACGGTGATGCCTTAGGATGTTGATGATGACGTTTTGTATGGTGTTTTACCTTGTTGGCCATAGAAGTTGAAAAGAGATTTGTATGAAGAATTCCTTGTTAGTCTTTTGGTTTTTGAAACCTTTGAGGTTGTGTTGAATATTTGAGCTAAAGGAATGTTACTATGCTTGAGTTGCAATTCCGCAATTGGGAATCCGTGTTATATGAAGGGATGGATGAATTGGGTTGTAATCGATTTGTTAAATCTAGGTGTACCTTACTTTGATGATTTGTGGTACGATGGTCCCTTGTGAGAGACCTTTGTTATCGGTATGAGTTGCTTTGCTATCGCCCTGAGTTTGAAAAGGGAATTTTTTGGATTAAACCTTAAACCTTTTTCTCGTGCCATTATCCCTTTCCATTTCCTTTCATGCAAGTTCCTACTAAGCCCGATTCCTAGGAAATTGTTTTCTCTTATCTTTTCCTCTGTTTGGCTACCTTCATAGCTATATCTATCCAATATCTAGCTTTTGGCTCCCTGCCTCTAGCGTTCCTCTAATTTTCGTCCGATCTTATCGCGTTCGTGTTTCCCTCGAAATCTCCTATCGTTTCCAATGTCATGGTGTCATTGTCTTTCCTCTGGTGAGATGATTCGGTTGTTAGCTAGCTTCGTGTTGATTTTGATCATGAATAGGATTGGGATTTAAACCTTAGGATGAATCTGTTGGTGGTATTGTACTCTCTTGGTGGCTTCATTTATTGAGCTTGCTAGTGTAGTGCTATTTTGGGAATCAACTTGAGCGAGATGATATTCGTTGTTGTTGAGTATTATATCGGTTGCTTGAGATATCATTTGGGAATTAGATGTCTCTAATTGGTGGATTCTAAAAGAGACTTTGCTTTAGGATAATTAAGCCGGTACCCAAGGTTTGAGGAGTATTGTCGTAAATGAAAATCGATTCATATTGAGTTTTAGATGAGCTATATGATTTGAATGGTTGTTTGATTGCCAAGTGATTGGCCATTTGTGGTTTGGAATTAGTAATTCTCTTTTATTCTTAAGGAATCATAGTTTGAGATTGAGAAATGTTTGTTGCAAGCTTTGGATAGTGAGTGCTCAGTTGTTATGGAATATAGAGTTAGAATGGTGAACCCATTTATCTTGAGGATTAGTAACTACCATAGTCTGCTAATGTGACTATTTATATTTGAGGTTTCGAGCATAGTAATGACCGAATTAAGGATGTTATGGCGTATTAAAGAATTATTATAACCGATAATGGATTGTGGATTTTCCGTTGTCGTGAGACTTAAGATGAGATTTCTTTGGTTAGTGGTCTCAGATAGAGTTTGATGAATCTAAGGATTTTATAGTACGTTAAAGGACCTCCCCTGCAGATTGCAATCTATGGACCCTAGACGATGCTAATTAGGTTTGAATGGTTATGTTGATGACTTGAGGTCTCGTGATTATGGATTATTTCAGTAGAAATCTAATGATTGAAAATGTTGAGGTGTAACTTGGGTAAATTACATCCTCTTGAGGATTAGAGTATTAGTAGAGTTAGTACAATCGAATTCTTGTAGATATTCCTGCCGATTTTATTGTCATCTTCCTATCCCTAGGAATTCGATTTGTTTTGTTTTTGCGTGTTTTGTATACATTTTCAATTACTGAATTGTGTTTGTGATGCTCGAGTCGCTCTATGTACGTGTAATGTGTTCTTATTTTGATTTTATCTTTGAGAAAACCTTCGAATTTCCATATTGTATTTCTAATTTAACTTTTGAAAGAAGTCTAAAGATGGATTGTGTACCCTCTTTTTGGAGAAAATAGATTTCTTTTGCTTTTATACCTGGATTTTGCGTTTGGTTGGATGTTTGGACTTGTTATTGGAGACGTCTGGTGACTAGTCCTGCACTTACTAACGTTTGTTTTGAATTTTGATTTCACTATTTCGACTTTAATTTGATTTGGATAATTTGAGTTCTCGTTCGCGACGGGCACTCTTGAGATCCGTAAGTAAGTTTCGCACTTATGAAAAATTTCCTAAAACCGTTTCGAGAAGAACATCATTTAATAAATGTTTTCCCTTGTAAAAGCTTTCGTGTTGATTTTGTAAACCGATTCTTGTCCTTGATACTTTTGTTTTCTACTCTCAAGTTTCGAGGACGAAACTTTTTAAAAGGTGGGGTGATTGTAACACCCGCAAATGTACCCTATTTTTCTAGTAAAAATATTTTTACGGATACTTTTCAGCAAATTTTAGTTTTAATTTAGAATTTAATTTTCCGAGTCGAATTTAGAATTTCCGAGTTCGTATTTGGAATTTCCGCGAGACTTCAAGAAAAACCCGTCTTGAGCCGTCTTTGACTTTATTGACTTTTTCCTTGACTTTTCCACTTACTCTTCATATACTCCCTCACAACCCTAACACCCTCATTCAATCTTCTTCTTACTACATCACTAAGTAAACCCCAAATCCCTAGCCTCCATATTTGATCCATCTTCGAATCATCGCTACGCTTTCATTTCTTGCTCAAATTCATCTAGGTTCGTCTTATTCTTCCCCTCTTAGCTTCCTCTATCCGTATTGGTAATAAAATTACCGTCTTTCTCGCTTTTTAAATTATCCGTCTTTCTCAAGGTGATTGAAATTCATCTTTTATTATGTAATTGTTTGTAGGTGGAGACTAGGAAGGTTTAGAAACCGTTTAAAGACGCGAAAAGGTAACGGTGAAGGGTTACTCGATATCATTTACGTGTTTTATGTGTTTTCTAAGCTAGTAATCGTATTTAGATTATGGCTAGTATGCTTAGGACTTGTGTTGTTGTTGTTGGTTGTTGTTAGTGGTTAATTGATATGTGAATTGATGGTTTGTTATGATAAATGAGGATTTTTGGTTGTTGATAACATGTTGGTTTTGATCGTTCCTGAATCCCGTGTGGGACGCTGGCTGCGTCGTAGGACGCAGGCTGCGTCGTGGTGACACAGGCTGCATCGTGGTGACGTAGGCTGCGTCGTGGTGACGCAGGCTGCGTTAGGCGCGGCCGATTGCAGTTTTCCTGCACTGACCCTTTTTCGTAAAATGATCATATCTCCTTCGTTACTTGCTTGTTATGAGTTGTGACATCTCGTTGGAACCGTAAGTAAGAGGATAAGCTATCACCTCCATTTTGGAAGTTATGCATTGCCTGTTAGAAATATAGTTTATGGACCGTTTGAAGTGGGACCTGTTTCGTTGGGTTCCAAACAACGTTGTTTTGGAGAGGTGATCTATGTTTTATCATTATGCTTCATAAACTTGTTCTAATGGTTATGTATCATGTATTGACTCATGTTTATCATATTAAACTTATATGATTTTCCATTCTCATGTTTTGTGACGGTTTTTGGTATGTCCCACTTTGAGTAGGTTTTTACAAATGATACGGTTTGAGCACTATTTTGTTATGTGCTTTGTACTCTCATTCCCTTGGCTACCTCCACGTTCGTAAGGCTGGAATGTCGGAACGGGGAGGTATCCTACTGCTTAATTGCATGTGTTAGTGAGCATACGACAACGTTGTTGGGAGGCGAACGCTATGCGTTGATCGACCCGGCCGTCAAATGTTGTGTACTTGCGAGGTGGTGTTATTTGCATGTAGCGTATCGCTTGTTATGAGGCTTGTGCTCTTTTCCGCTTCTTTCGTGAATTGTTCTACCGAATTTGGGGTACTCGGCGTCTATGATTGACCGAGTCTTGGATGTGGAACGTCTTAGCACATGTCGAATCGGAACACGTCTTATTCCGAGAGTCTGGCCAGGTTTAGACTAGGACCGTATTATTATCGTCGTCCTATCGGGAGGAAATTAGTCTACATATACAAAATGAATTGAATCGTGTATGCGTTCAGGGAAACGTCTTATCTCGTGGATGCCTTTTAATCATACTTGCCATGTACACGGTGTTAGTGCGTTTCATTTACCGTGAGAGATGTCGTCATTGTGTCGGTGTGTTTGGATGGATGATTACATGAATGATTATATGAATTGTCATACCATGACTTGGCATGGTTTGTTTGTCAAGTCTCAATCTTATCAAACTTATACCGCTAACGGTGAGATGCAAGCCCTAGTGAGCGTATTCGGTTGCCTAAGAGTGTCTTCCCTGAGTCTTTGTATGACATGATGGATTCGGACTTTTACTTCATATGCTCTTATCATTATATATTGAATTGCCTATCTATTCTTATCGTATCTCACATGTATATATATATATATATATATATAGGGTCAGGATCCGGTGAGAACCACTAACATAATGAGAACCGTGAGAACTCTCACTAAATCTCTACCAAATCTTGTTTCGAAAGTTTTGATGGATTATTTACAATTAGTTTAGTTTATTCAAGCAAAATATTTGCAGTAAGTACACAAAATTTATTGATTATATTAAAAAAATATGTACTTAATGTGAATACATTAAATTAGGCAAATTAAAACTACTCTAAATGCATCAAAACGAGCACTAGGTGCATGAAAATTGTTACATTCATGAAAACAATTACTAGGTGCATGAAAATAACTAGCTCTATATGCATGAAAATAAGTAGTAGGTGCATTAAACTTGTTAGATACATGAAACTGACTACTAGGTGCACTAAAAAGAGTAAAATCTATTTCGACTCGATTTCCGTCAGTAGTTTATAAATTTTCGGCCAATAATTATGTTATCTAGCCATAATATTCAACGCCAAATCCAAATATTTTGTTAGTTTTAAAAAATAAATTTTGTAAGGCGGAGTTCTCACGGTTCTCATTATCTTAGTGGTTCTCACCGGATCCCAATTCTATATATATATATATATATATATATATATGCCGGATCCCAATTCTATATATATGTATATATATGTATACATATATATAGAATTGGGATCCGGTGAGAACCACAAAGATAATGAGAACCGTGAGAACTCCGGCTTACAAAATTTATTTTTTAAAACTAACGAAATATTTGGTTTCAGCGAAGAATATTATGGCTAGATAACATATTTCTTGGCCACAAAATGTATAAGCTAATGACTGAAATCGAGTCGAAATAAATTTTACTCTTTTTAATGCATCTAGTATTTAGTTTCATGTATCTAACAATTTTCATGCATCTAGTACTCATTTTTATGCACCTAGTAATTGTTTTCATGCATGTAACAATTTTCATGCACCTAGTGCTCGTTTTCATGCATTTAGAGTAGTCTTAGTTTACCTAATTGAATTTATGTACATTAAGTACATATTTTTTAACATAATCAATAAATTATGTTTACTTACTGCAAATATTTTGATTGAATAAACTAAACTAGTTGTAAATGATCCATCAAAACTTTCGAAACAAGATTTGGTGGAGATTTAGTGAGAGTTCTCACGATTTTCATTATCTTAGTGGTTCTCACCGGATCCTGACCATATATATATATATATATATATATATATATATATATATATATATATATATGAATATTATATCTATTATTATATCTATATCTCTATATACTCTATATACTATCTATATTCTCCTATATATATATATATATATATATATATATATAATCATTGTGTGTAGAATCCATTATGAAGTACGAGCTCATTTATTTCTTATTGATACCAAATTTTATTACAATCAGGTGCACTATCATTTATGCCTGCCCTTATGTTATATGTGTGGTGATATGCAAACTGAGTGCCCAGACCAGATGTGCTAGTTATGTGCCTAGTTAGAATACTGTAAGATACAGATAGGGCCACTCGAATATGCCCACAATGGAGGTAATCGTAAGATAAACAACTTAATCATATTGCTAATTATACCCTATCTTTAGCTCATAAATTGTTTTCTTCACAGGCAAGTACTCGTCAATAACCGGCTTTAGTAGTGGAATTTTTTTTCCTGTTACTTAAAGTCCAGTAATAATAATACTAAGGGGACATGGAAATTTTTCTATTCGCGTTAGAACAAGTCAAAGTTTTTCTATTCGATTGAAACTTCTTGTCGTAAGATTACTTGCACTCCACTAATATGTCGTCAATCACTGTTTCAGATTTAACATGAAATTCTAATATCCCCATGTATGGACACGTATTAAGGAAGAATGGTTAGGATTACGATAAATTATGACAAAATACGTGATATCATTTTCTTTGATCTTCAAATGTGAACAGCTTCCACCAATTGATCGACTTGACTCAAGTAAATACTTTTGCACATCCCTTCTTATTCTCTCGTATGAATGATTTTGGGTCGCCTTTACTCAATAGTGGTATGTGGTGCATGGTAGAAGGTTTTAAAACTAGGGTCCCTGACTTTATATTTTATAAATAAATTATCAAATTGTTGTAATCGCCAAATCTGCAGTTGAAACGATGTGACTTATAATGTGAAATATGAATAACACTATGATAGCTAGTATAGCCACGAAGGCTTAAATGCAAAATAAAGGTGTACGAGTGATTTTGAACTAATATTTAAACTATTTGACGATATTGATATTGAAATTGAGTTTAGTTACTGGTATTGATTTATGGGGGCCGTTGTGCCATATTGTGCTCTATAGTTCATGTGCGGCTATTGAGTTATTTATTATTGAAATTTGGATCGATATTGATATGAAAATATAGTTTTGCGATCTTACCACTAGTTCACCCACCCCTTGTACTTAGCTTAGGGTCGATGATGAGAATGCGATACATTGTTACCTTGGGATATTTTATTATGAGACGGAGAAATGAGTTGAGACTTGGTTTGTTATTGGGACAATAAAGTGCATTGTAGTATTAGAAATATTGTGGAGTAGGGTTGAAGTTAAGATTCGTTAAAAACGCATGTGTTTGTATTATTCTCCATGTTTATTCCTATTTTTACGTGTGTGTGTTTCCAAGCCTTGACCAACACTATTTTGCTCCTTTTGGAATGTTACTTATTACTCAGCTACTTGGCTGACGTGTTCCTCCCTTCGGGGCCACCAATCTTGGGGGTGTAACCTGCGAGTAGGTCTTTGCTTATTTTCTTGTTTTAATATCTTTACTTACCAACGAGAATTAAGAGGTATTATACCCAACTGCCTTGCGACGAATTGCGTGAATACGGGTTATTGTTTACAAATATGTTGATCAGTGGTTGTACAAGCAAAATAAAAGGTGGTCTAAAGAGTTGTCGATTATTTGGTTAAGTATTCTAGCTTCGAGGACGGTCGAAGGCACCCTTCTATATAGACCTGGCAAAACTGACCCGACCCGAATAACCCGACCCGATAAGGCTGACCCGAGACCCGAAAGCGACCCGGAATTGCCTGACCCGAGGATGACCCAAAACCCGAATTGACCCGACCCGACCCAGACCCAGACCCAAACCTTGACTGACCCGAAAGAAACCCGACTCAAAATAACCCGACCCGAAACCACCGACCTACACACGACCCGATTTGAAATGACCCTAAATGACCGAATTTATTGTGATTAGGGGTGACAATGAGACGAGACGGCCCACGTGCAGCTCAAGCTCGGCTTGGTCCAAGTCGGCCCGTGCCAATTTGCCTCGACACGGGCTTGACTCCAAAACTAACTTGATCATTTTGACCTGAAAATGACCTAAATAAATCGGATATGTATCTAAAATAACCCGACCCAAAATTACCCATACCCGAAATGACCCAGATCCGAAACTGACCCAAACCCGAAAGCGACCCGACCTGACCCGACCAGACCCGAAAGATTGAGCAAACCCGAGATGACCCGACCCATGTTGACCCGACCCAAACCCGACCCGTTTGACCCATTTGCCAGGTCTACTTCTATATATTTTATATGTTAAGTGTCTGGTAAGAATATCTATAAAGTAATGTTTGATGTATTTCAAAGCTAAGTAAGGGGGAGAAGGAGGGGGGGAGCATATGTTACATGACAAAGTGTGAGAATGGTCATCGCGGGTAAGACAGGGGTGTCTCGGCTGAGACAAGTCTGGTCTCGTGCAAGATAGGCCAATTATTGTTGTTGTTGTTTTTGTTCGTGTTGATTGTTTATGATGCGTAGAGATGTTGTATGGCATGTATTGATCGGCAAAAAGGTTGTGTGCACGTTGTTATGAGTTTACTAATTGATACGATGGTTGTATGAAAGTTTGGTATGAACTGTGTTGTGAATAATGATGGTTATGCTTATGTTGAGATGTCGACCTATGGATCGATAAATTCCTTAGGAGCTCGGAGTTTATGCTAATGTTGGGATGCCGATCTATGGATCGAGGAGGTCGTCAATAGTTTGGAGTTTATATGTATGTATTGTTATTTTGCTGTCAACTTGTGGGTTGAATAGGTCGTCAAGGGATCAGAGTAATATGATTTATCATGGAGTATTGTTGTTTATTGATGAATGTTGTTGATTATGTTCGTGAAGTTTACCTTACTGCATAATATGTTACCCTACTCAGCTTTTAGTTGACCGTGTGTGCTTTCATTCTATTATTTCAAAACTTTTGCGGTGCTCCTCTCGGTAATTTCCAACCATATGGTGAGCAGTGAGTCGAACATGATTGCAATAAGCGTGATGTGTCTTGGCTGTGGATGGTAAGGTGGGACGTGACAGCGGAGACAGTTAGAGGAGTCATCACTATTAGATTTATAATTTAGTTATTTCAAATAAAGTATTCTGCTTATGTAATCAGTTAAACAGTATTTGACATTTGATTGTAAGACGATATTCATTTACAAAGTTTGGTTTGAGACATTTAAGTTAAAGTACTCCTATTGTTATATTTGATATTATTACCTCATCAGAAAGCTGAGATGGTAACAGCCCTTAGTTAAACAGGGTTGTCTTGCTAAATGCTCTTGGTTAAATGGGGGAGTTACAAGCATACATTTTCACAACGTTCCATAACAACATTATAAGTATGTGAGGATCAACATTATCATCATCATATATAAACAAAATCATCATCATCATATATAGACAATATCATTATCTTGTAACCAATACCATCATCAGGTAATACAAACACACTCTCACGGTAAGTGAAACGCACTAGCATCTGCACATAGTTTGACAAGACAACTCTAAACTCTAATTGTGACAACCCATAAAAAATACAAGCATGTGATTTAATTAGCGGAAATACGGTGTTTTTAAAACTTTTTACATGCAAATAGAAAATACGAGGAGTGTCAAATATTACAAACCAAATACAAAATACTACAAGAGACGTAGTCTCTCAAAATGTTAACAAAAGACAAAGTTATTTATCAACTAGCTAAGAAACGTCTAGGGGTGAATCATCCAGGTCAACGCCCGCTAGCTCACACCCGAACCCAAAATACCAAGCAAAAAGCCATCCAATCAAGCAACATGTTCATCCATGAAAAACATGAAGGCCACAGTCAGTGGGGAGTAACTCCGGGTTCTCCCAGCCATATCACATTAAACGTACATAAAAGGAAATACAAAAGTAGAAGCATGCATATATAGATATACATGTGAAATACAATAAGGATAGATAGGCAATTCAATGTATAATGATAAGAGCATATGAAGTACAAACCGTAACCATCATGCTATAGATAGACTCGGGGAAAACACTCTTAGGCAACCGAATACGCTCACTAAGGCTTGCATCTCACCGTTAGCGGTATAAGTTTGATAAGATTGAGACTCGACAAACAAACCATGCCAAGACACCCAATGATCACGAATAATCAATCATGTAATCATCTATCCAAACATACCAATACATTGACGACATCTCTCACGGTAAATGCCACGCACTAGCACCGTGTACATGGCAAGTATGATTAAAAGGCATCCACGGGATAAGCATTTCCCTGAACGCATACACGATTCAATTCATTTCGTATATGTAGACTAATTTCCTCCTGGTAGCACGACGATAATAATACGGTCCTAGTCTAAATCTGGCCAGACTCCCGAAATCACATTTTCCGAATCGACATGCGATAACATTTCGCATCCAAGACTCGGTCAATCATAGACGCCGAGTACCCCAAATTCAGTCGACATTCACGAAAGAGGCGGAAACGAGCACAAACCTCATAACAAGTGGTACGCTACATGCAGTTGACACCACCTTGCAAGTACACAACATTTGACGGCCGGGTCGATCAACGCAAAGCGTTCGCCTCCCAACAACGTCGTTATATGCCCACTAACACATGCAATTAAGCAGTAAGGATACGCTCCCCGTTCCGACATTCCAGCCTTACGAGCGTGGAGGTAGCCAAGGGAATGAGAGTACAAAGCACATAAGAAATTAGTGCTCAAACCGTAACATGTGTAAAAATCGACTCAAAGTGGGACATACCAAAAACCGTCATAAAACATGAGAATAGGGGGTTATATAAATTTAACTATGATAAAAATGAATCAGTACATGATACATAAGCATTTGAACAAGTTTATGAAGCATAATAAATAAGAAACATAGATCCCCTCTCCAAAACAACGTTGTTTGGAAACCAACTAAAAGAAGGGTCCATTTCAAACGGTCATAACTAGAGTTCTAAACATACAAATGCATAAATTCCAAATGGAGGTGATAGCTTATCCCCTTACGGTTCCAACGGGATGTCACAAGCCCAAAACAAGCAAGTAACGAAGGAGATATGATAATTTTACGAAAAGGGGTCAGTGCAGGAAAACTGCAGTCGACTTGGGAAACTGGCAGCAAGCAACGCTGCCAGTGTCCTACGACGCTGCCAGCGTCCAGGGAACGCTGCCAGCGTCCTGGGAACGCTGCCAGTGTCCTGGTCTGGCAGGCACGAGTCACACGAATTTCATAATTTCACTAAGGCATGACACAAATATCATCTATCATCACAAATCATCAATTCTCATATCAATTATCAACTAACAACAACCATCATTAACAACACAAATCCTAAGATTTCTAATCATATTCTAAATACGATTTCTAACATAGAAAACACATAAAAACACGTAAATGATATCGAGTAACCCTTCACCGTTACCTTTATGCGTCCTTAAACGATTTCTAAGCCTTCCTCCACTAGATAGTAATCTTTGTCGGGGTCTAGAAAGTCTCCACCTAAACAAAGACGACAAAAGATGAATATAATTCACCTTCGAGAAAGACGGATAAATTGAAAAGCGAGAAAGACGGTAATTTTATTACCAATACGGATAGAGGAAGATGAGAGGGAAGGAATAAGACGAACTTTGGTGAATTTGAGCGAGTAACGAATGAGTAGCGATGATTTAGAGTTGGATCAAATATGGAGGCTAGGGATTTGGGGTTTACTTAGTAAGGAAGAAGAAGAAGATTGAATGAGGGTGTTAGGGTTGTGAGGGAGTATATAAAGAGTAAGTGGAAAAATCATGAGAAAATCCCAAAAACAACTTAAGACGTAACTTACTCGAAAACTCGCGTAAAGTCCAAATACGAACTCGGAAATTCTAAACTAGACAAGGAAAATTTAATTCTAAACTAAAACTAATTTTCGCTGAAAAGTATCCGTATAATATTTTTACTATAAAAATAGGGTACATTTGCGGGTGTTCCAATCACCCCACCTTTTAAAAAGTTCCGTCCTCGAAACTTGAGAGTAGAAAACAAAAGTATCAGGGACAAGAATCGGTTTTTCAAAATTAATACGAAAACTTTTATAAGGGGAAAATTTATGAAACGAGGTTCTTCTCGAAAACGGTTTAAAGAAACTTTTCATAAGTGCGAAACTTTATTTACGAATGACAAGAGTGCCCGTCGCGAACAAGTACTCTTAGTTATCCAGATCAAATCAATGTCAAAATAGTGAAATCGAAAATCAAACAAGTGTTAGTAAGTGCAGGACTAGTTATCAGACGTCTCCAATAACAAGTGCAAACATCCCACCAAACGCAAAATCCAAATATAAAAGCGAAAGAAATCTATTTTCTCCAAAAGGAGGTACAAAAACCATCTTTAGACTTCTTTGAAACGTTAAATTAGAAATATAATATGGAAATTTGAAGGTTTTATCAAAGATAAAATCAAATAACAGGACATTACACGTACATAGAGCGACTCGTATATCTCACACACAATTCAGGGTAACAAAATATATACAAAACACGCAAAAACGAAACAAATCGAACTCTTAGGGATAGGAAGAATCACGATGAAGTCGGCAGGAAGATCTACAAGAATTCGACATCACTAACTCTACTAATAAACGAGTCCTCAAGAGAATGCAATTTACCCAATTTGCAACTCATTATTTTCAATCATCAGAATTCCTACAAAAATATTCCATAATCACGAGATTTCAAGCCAATAACCTAATTATTCAGATCCATTTAGTATCTACTGAAGTCCATCGGCACGGTAGACTCCACAACTAACAATCCACATGTAAGATTCATTACGAACGCTAATCTTCTTAGTTTCATCAAAACCCTTACTAGAAACCACCAACAAAAATATTTATATCTAGGGAAACATGATCGCTAACAACCACAAGGTAAAGAGACTTACCATGAAATCCTTTAATCCAATTTACTTCAAACTCATTATCCTAAATTTACAATGAACTTTCTCATCCTCAAAAGTCAAAACACAATCCACGCAACAAACATAATTATCTAGGATCCAACTAGCCTCATCCAAAGTCTCACGACAAGGGAAAATCCACAATCCATTATCGGATATAATGATTCTTTAATACGCCATAACATCCTTAATTCGATAATTACTACGCTCGAAGCCTCAAATATAAATAGTCACATTAGCAAACTATGGTGGTTACTAATTCTCAAGATAAAAGGGTTCACCATTTTAACTCTATAGTCCATAACAACTGAGGACTCACTATCCAAAGCTTGCAACGAACATTTCTCAATCTCAAACTATGATTCCTTAAGAATAAAAGAGAATTACTAATTCCAAACCACAAATGACCAATCACTTGGCAATCAGACAACCATTCAAATCATCTACATCATCTAAAACTCAAAATGAATAGATTTTCATTTACGACAATACTCCTCGAACTTTGGTTACCGGCTTAATTACGCTAAAGCAAAGTCTCTTTTAGAATCCACCAATTAAAGACATCTAATTCCCAAATGATATCCCAAGCAACCGTTATAATACCCAACAACAACGAACTATTATCACGCTCAACTCGATTCCCAAAATAGCACTACAATAGCAAGCTCAATAAATGAAGCCATCAAGAGAGTACAATACCACCAACAGATTCATCCTAAGGTTTAAATCCCAATCCTATTCATGGTCAAAATCAACACGAAGCTAGCTAACAACCTAATCATCTCACCAGAGGAAAGACAGACACCATGACATTGGAAACGATAGGAGATTTCGAGGAAACGCGAACGCGATAAGATAGGACGAAAATTAGAGGAACGCTAGAGGCAGGGAGCCAAAAGCTAGATATTGGATAGATATAGCCATGAAGATAGCCAAGCAAAGGAAGAGATAAGAGAAAACAATTTCCTAGAAATCGGGCTTAGTAGAAACTTGCATGAAAGGAAATAGAAAGGGATAAGGTACGAGTAAAGGTTTAAGTTTAATCCACAAAATTTCTCCTTTCAAACTCAGGGCGATACTAAAACATCTTAATTATTCCTCTACAAAAGTCTCTTACAAGGGACCATCGTACCACATACAATCATCAAAGTAAGGTACACCTGAATTCGACAAATCGACTACAACCCAATTCATCCATCCTTTCATATCACACGGATTCCCAAATGCGGAATTGCAACTCAAGCATAGTAACATTCCTTTAGCTCAAATATTCAACACAACCTCAAAGGTTTCTTTAACTGAAGGACTAACAAATACTCCCTTATACTCGGTCATTTTCAACTCATATAGCCCACGAGTTCATTATTAACAAAGTACAACCTCAAGTCAAACATCATCATTAACGTCCCAAGGTATTTCCATCATCAAAGCATAGCTCACATCATAATCCTCAAGTAATATGGTTCAACTTACAACAAAACCTTACTACTCCAAACGAGTCTCCGATACCATAAGATAAGATCATATCTTTAAATCCAAGAACTATAGCCAAATGCTTTTTCACCAAGCCTATACTCTAACACATAAACTAGAATCCACAAGAAGTCACTTAGTCTCAAAAGTATTTTACAACTCAAGGCATCATTCAAACTCCTAAATTCAAAAGATTAAATCGCTAATGGGTTAAGAAGTCTTAGCCAACTCATTCGACCTTACACCATCGAATATCATGAACCATTTACACACAAGTCATGGCAAGCATTTATACATTAAAATCATTAAACATACCTCACCACACTTTCCTCAAGGATACCAACTCTCACTACTAGGGGAGAACTTAAATCTACACAATTTTTCTCGAATCCCAAATTTATTCTAATCAACACTAACGTTCCACCAAGTCTAAAATTCTTCCGAACAAGTACAATATGCCACGAGCAAAAGGGGTATGGTGTCCACAAAAGGTCACATAAGGAAGTGGAGGGTACAGATTGATAAGGAGGAGGAAAGTAACAAGAGTAATTTCCAAGGGAAAAAGAAGTTAGATGATGAAGAAGCACTTAGATAGAAGGAAGAGAGCATGATACATTAAGGACGAGAGAAATTCATAGATGAGGAAGAAATACACTTCAATTAGGCTTGTCATTCTTCACTCTTCGGTAGAGGATACATCTTCTAGGTAACACATGATCCACCTTAAGACGGTAGATACAAACAAACATAACATCACTCAACACAATCAACAAACAAGTTAGAACCTAACAAACATCAGGTACACCAAAGACTACCACCTTAGGTCCTTAAGTCTACCCATCTCTCATTGATTATTTCAAGGTCAACTAATTTAAGTTTAGGGTTCACATGTGTGCGTCGGGAGCGTTAAAGCTCTGATACCAAATGTGACAACCCTCGCGAATGCGGAAATAAAACATACAAGCATGAGATATAATTAGCGGAAATACGGTGTTTTTAAAACTTTTTACATGCAAATAGAAAATACGAGGAGTGTCAAATATTACAAACCAAATACAAAATACTACAAGAGACGTAGTCTCTCAAAATGTTAACAAAAGACAAAGTTATTTATCAACTAGCTAAGAAACGTCTAGGGGTGAATCATCCAGGACAACGCCCGCTAGCTCACACCCGAACCCAAAATACCAAGCAAAAAGCCATCCAATCAAGCAACCTGTTCATCAATGAAAAACATGAACGCCACAGTCAGTGGGGAGTAACTCCGGGTTCTCCTAGCCATATCACATTAAACGTACATAAAAGGAAATACAAAAGTAGAAGCATGCATATATAGATATACATGTGAAATACGATAAGGATAGATAGACAATTCAATATATAATGATAAGAGCATATGAAGTACAATCCGTTACCATCATGCTATAGATAGACTCGGGGAAGACACTCTTAGTCAACCGAATACGCTCACTAGGGCTTGCATCTCACCGTTAGCGGTATAAGTTTGATAAAATTGAGACTCGACAAACAAACCATGCCAAGTCACCCAATGATCACGAATAATCGATCATGTAATCATCCATCCAAACATACCAATACATTGACGACATCTCTCACGGTAAATGCCACGCACTAGCACCGTGTACATGGCAAGTATGATTAAAAGGCATCCACGGGATAAGCATTTCCCTGAACGCATACACGATTCAATTCATTTCGTATATGTAGACTAATTTCCTCCTGGTAGCACGACGATAATAATACGGTCCTAGTCTAAATCTGGCCAGACTCCCGAAATTACATTTTCCGGTTCGACATGCGATAACATTTCGCATCCAAGACTCGGTCAATCATAGACGCCGAGTACCCCAAATTCGGTTGACATTCACGAAAGAGGCGGAAAAGAGCACAAGCCTCATAACAAGCGGTACGCTACATGGAGTTGACACCACCTCGCAAGACACAACATTTGACGGCCGGGTCGATCAACGCAAAGCGTTCGCCTCCCAACAACGTCGTCATATGCCCACTAAAACATGCAATTAAGCTGTAAGGATACGCTCCCCGTTCCGACATTCCAGCCTTACGAACTTGGAGGTAGCCAAGGGAATGAGAGTACAAAGCACATAGGAAATTAGTGCTCAAACCGTAACATGTGTAAAAATCGACTCAAAGTGGGACATACCAAAAACCGTCACAAAACATGAGAATAGGGGGTTATATAAATTTAACTATGATAAAAATGAATAAATACATGATACATAAGCATTTGTACAAGTTTCTGAAGCATAATAAATAAGAAACACAGATCCCCTCTCCAAAACAACGTTGTTTGGAAACCAACTAAAACAATGGTCCATTTCAAACGGTCATAACTAGAGTTCTAGACATACAAATGCAGAAATTCCAAATGGAGGTGATAGCTTATCCTCTTACAGTTCCAACGGGATGTCACTAGCCCAAAACAAGCAAGTAACGAAGGCGATATGATCATGTTACGAAAAGGGGTCAGTGCAGGAAAACTGCAATCGACTTGGAAAACTGGCAGCAAGCAACGCTGCCAGCGTCAGACGACGCTGCCAGCGTCCAGGGAACGCTTCCAGCGTCCTGGTCTGGCAGGCACGAGTCACACGAATTTCATAATTTTACTAAGGCATGACACAAATATCATCTATCATCACAAATCATCAATTCTCATATCAATTATCAACTAACAACAACCATCATTAACAACACAAATCCTAATATTTCTAATCATATTCTAAATATGATTTCTAATATAGAAAACACATAAAAACACGTAAATGATATCGAGTAACCCTTCACCGTTACCTTTATGCGTCCTTAAACGATTTCTAAGCCTTCCTCCACTAGATAGTAATCTTTGTCGGGGTCTAGAAAGTCTCCACCTAAACAAAGACGACAAAAGATGAATATCATTCACCTTTGAGAAAGACGGATAAATTGAAAAGCGAGAAAGACGGTAATTTTATTACCAATACGGATAGAGGAAGATGAGAGGGAAGGAATAAGACGAACTTTGGTGAATTTGAGCGAGTAACGAATGAGTAGCGATGATTTAGAGTTGGATCAAATATAGAGGCTAGGGATTTGGGGTTTACTTAGTAAGGAAGAAGAAGAAGATTGAATGAGGGTGTTAGGGTTGTGAGGGACTATATGAAGAGTAAGTGGAAAAATCATGAGAAAAGCCCAAAAACGTCTTAAGACGTAACTTACTCGAAAACTCGCGTAAAGTCCAAATACGAACTCGGAAATTCTAAATTAGACACGGAAAATTTAATTATAAACTAAAACTAATTTTCGCTGAAAAGTATCCTTATAATATTTTTACTATAAAAATAGGGTACATTTGCGGGTTTTACACTAATCACCCTGGTAGGACTACGATAATAATACGGTCCTAGTCTAAATCTGGTCAGACTCTCGGGACAAGACGTGTACTCGATTCAACATGTGGCTAGACGTGCACACATCTATGACTCGGTCGACAGAATGGACGCCAAGTACCCCAAATCCGGCAGTACGGCCAACGACAGAGGCGGAAAGAAAATAAGTATACCAATCCCGGCAATACGGCACACGAGAAAGGTTGTTAATAATAATAAGTATCAATACTCCGGCAGTACGGCCAACGGAGATGAGACTTCAAACAAAAGTCAAGCTAGTACGCTACATGTAATGAAATCACCTCGCAAGGATACAACATTTCACGCCCCGGTCGATCAACGCTAAACGTTTGCCTCCCAATAACGTTGTCATATCCCCACTAACATACTGACGAGCTAAGTTGGGTGTCGTTAATTCCGTTAATTAGCTAGGCCAAATAAAAATTTATATTACCTTACCTAGACTCAAACCATCCTAAATAAAAGGGTAGTAAGGGTAAGTAAAGGGTACACACTCGATCGAGTACACACTCAATTCGACCAAGAAACGCCTCCACTCGGTCGAGTACGCACCTTACTCGACTAAGTAATACCGTAGGTATTACATGGGTGCTCTACTCGATTCGCACCAGATATGTGTGATGATGATATTGTTTTCATATGATATTAGTTATGTACATGTAAGTTGACTGCTGTATATTTTGTTTACTAACGTGACCCATACGACATTTCCAGCGTATGACGAGTAGGTATGAGCTGCAATCTATCATAGATGCTTGGGATGCTTGTGCGGGCCTTGGACGAGATTGCATTGAGTCTTCACCTTTTTATCTTAGTTGTAAGCATGTACTTTATGATTTGTAGTTTGGTTGAGTCGGCTTTGAACTTGCAAACCTTGTTATTTGATAATTTATTTGATTATGCATAACTTGTTTTGAGACTCAATGATTTGGTACATCATGCCTCGGGAAACCGAGCCGTAACCTCTTCCCTTGCTCGGGAAGGTCTTACCTAAAGGATCCCGAATAAGGTGGGGTGTTATAGTCTCTCAATCTAAGTACAAGTTACATTATTTGATTTAGGCAATATTTCTCTTTGAATCATTTTTACTAGATTTATTTCCATTTATCATCATTTTTATATGAAGCCGTTAGAAACATTTTACTTTGGTGTATGAGCGAGTAAAGTTTAGTTAGCTAGACTGATTTAATATATTGTCTTGTCCAACTTGAGACAATTCGTCTAAATTTTCTAAGTGGGTAGACTTTTACTCACTCTAGTTATGTGTTTGATCCATGCTTCAACTTTCTAGTAGTTTGGAAGTACAAAGTAATCACTACAAGTCACAAGCATGGCATTTCTTCGTTTGACTTAGTTTCCATCTTCCCCTACACCCTCCCTCATTCATTGTTGCCTAATCAACTGTCCTGAGATCTAGGAAAGATAACCCCACGCCTTTCCTACATGCATTGTAAAAACCTTGCTTACTTTTTATCCATGTTGGGTTAAAAACAATATATTTTCTTCTGAAAAGTATTCTAATTAGGAAATCTGATGACATCACCCGGTAACATATTTGAGTTGTTCTCTCTTCAAACGGCTTATTTTCGTGGCGGTACTATTGTGGTTATATTTTACCAGAAATTAGTCTCTTGTTTCAGCCGACCACTTTTCGTCTGAAGCATCCGACGGAGTTTCGTGACCAATTTATGGTAAAAAGAAACCATAATGTTATAACTTCTGGTAACCTATTTTCTAAAAGATAGTTAACTTTTATACTCCATCCGTAACTGTTTTATTTTTGAGCAATTTCACTAATTCATCTAACAAAATGAGAAATATATCAGAATTAGTTCGTAGTTAACTTGGAATTAATCTCATAATGAAGATATTGTACCGAATATTTGAGTGGTTTAATTACCACATGGGACCTTAACTAGCATTGATTCATAACACAATTAGGCCCACTTTGTTAGCTTATTAACAAACAAATGTATTTAAGCCCACTTGAACATAAACCCCAAGTTGGGAACATAAACTACAAAGAAAATAATGGCCTTCCTTCTTAAATCCACAAATTCTGATTTGTGACGGACACTATCCGTCGCAAGCTTAAGACGGATACCATATTCTCTCACAAAATACCCATCAAGGGTGAGTGGAGAAGCACATGGGGGTGCCCACCTTATCCCCTCTACCCATTTCCTCTCACAAAATACCCGTCGCAAGATCCGATCCGTCGCAAGCAAGACCTACTGTCTTAAATCTCATCAAAGCACATGTCTTTTTCACAACCAACATCGTTTTCTAATGTAATTGTACACTTCTTCTTTCATGGTCCATCCTTAATAAATTACTTTTAACCCTCACTAAATTTAAACATGCATATGTTTGTTTTTCCCTACAATGTTCTTCACCTTCTTCCTCATTTTAGCTCCATTTCTATAACACAATATAGTTTTTAATCTATTTGTCTCATATCAAACCCATATTTATATTGTACTTTGTAGTAACTTTTTAGTAGTTTGAAAGAAACGTAGGTTGGGGTTTAGAAATAAAGAGATGTCTAGTGGAAGGTCAAGACAAAGGTCGTCAGGAAGTTCAAGATTAATCAGTGATGACCAAATAATACAACTTGTTTCAAAGTTACAACAACTTGTTCCTGAGCTTCATCAACGTCGTTCTGATAAGGTAAGCTTTTAAACCCTACCAACATTTTATTCCGCATTAATCATGATATACATTTACGTATGACGGAGCCAAGATTTTAAGATAGCAGGGGCGAAATTTTAAGTAAGATAAATTTCGAAATTTGTAAACGTCAGTTGAGGCGAGTCCCTCTAGTAGCACCCTAGCTTCACCCGGTACTAATACCTTTCTAACTGTGATTCATACATTGATCTTATTAATCGATAATAATAATAATAAACCTTTGAAGAATAATGTAGTATATATAGCTCCAATATACGTAACTTTTAACATTTACGGAGTATTTAGTTTTTTAGTTTTTATGAGCACTCTTCAAAAAATGTATAAAACATATTCATAAACTTGACGGATAGTGTTGCTTATTGATTACCATATCACTCACTCCTGCATTCTAAATAGTTTATTTTCGTTTATTCATCACTTAATTTAGTCTTTTGGAGTTATAGATTGTGCTCCTATCACATTACATGCATCCAAACAAACACTATTTAGACGATATTTATAAGCAGGGGCGAACCTAGAGAGTAGCAAAGGGTAGCAAGTGCTACCCCAAACCCAGAAAAAATGTTGAGGAAGACGGAATTTTGCTACCCCAATTTCTTATTTCTTAAACTTAAAGAATAAGATAATAAAGGGTAGAAAAATAACAACATTGTGTTTGTGGTGCAATGGCAAATGAGTTGTTTATTACCTTGAAGGTCTTGTGTTCGAGCCTCACTGAACCCATTTTTTTAATGGATTTGCATTGTTTATTTTTCTTACATCAACACTTTGCCCTTGTTTGTAATCATGTTTTTCTCATCTTATGTAATACGCATTGTTTATTTTTCTTAAATCAACACTCAAATTAATCCTGTTTTTAAAATATATATTTCATATGTTATTTATATCTTTGTCAAGTGATATTTTGTGAAAGTATTTCTATAATAGATTTATTTATGTATTTTTTTGTTTTTTTTTTGTTTTTAGGTAGCAGTGTTATTTACAGTAGTTTTCAACATATTTACGGTTAAAGCTCTCTAATTCGACACTAGAATGAAAAGAAAGTAGGCAAAAGAAATGAGTATAATCTTAAATTGGGAGAAATGACTAATGTATATACATTTTTTTATACAAGAATTGGTTATAATATTTTGCTTGATATTTTGTTGGTTATGCTAAAAGAGTATACAATTATACAAGGTTCGTATAAACAAGATGATCACAAGAATTGCTAGATTACTACGAGCTACGGCGTAATCATCAACAATCCAATGCAACGATGGTTACGAATAATACAAACAGACCATTTGTTAAAGATATATGTTCGTTTATAGTCGTGGCTTTTTAATAGAAAATTATATTACAAAAATTTCGCTACCCCATGTTTTCAATCCTGGGTTCGCCCCTGTTTATAAGCAATATATAGCGACATCTTTAAACTACCCATTTAACATGATCGATTGTTTATTGTTCTCGAATATCAATCCACAGCCCCTAATTTACTCTATCTGCCCCGTCATATTTTAATATTTTCTTTATTTGAGGGTTTAAGTCATTTCATTTAACTAACACTATTTTCTCTTCTCGTTAGATGATAGAGTTACTCTTGTATAAGACAATTTACATTAATAAAGTGATCACCAAAATATCTTGTTTTACGATAAATTTGTATAAACCGCTTCACACAAGTATTTTTGTACGTGTTACATTCTCAGTTATTACTTTTTTTCCCTAAGGCGTTTATATCTTAGATTACTTGTTATTCCGCCAGAAGCAAACATAAAAAAATTTACTGACATAGAAACACTATTCTTCATATAAAAAATACTAATACAATAGCGTATATAAAAGATATCGGTACAATGTTATGTTAGTGTCATTTTCTATTGTTGTCATATGAATTGACGGTCTTATATACGGAGTACTTTCTTTATCTTTGCTTTTAAAGTATCCTTACAAATAAAATAAAAGTAAATAATTTACAGAGAGTGTGAGAAGAAAGGATAAGTAAAGTATCATAATTCATAAATTTACTCATTTGTACAGATCAATTATCAATACCCCGCACTTCTTTTACTCATTCTGCCATTGCCGTAAATAACCACAAAAAGGATTATACATTGGATGTAATCATGTAATACCTCATACTTTTTTACTTTTTGAGTTTACACATATTTTTTCCGAGTATATACAATTTGCAAGTTATTTTTTTGATGGATAAACTCAAAATTAATTTAATTTATAAGTATAGTATTTGAGTAATGTAGTATTTTTTAGCTTAATATTTAAGTAAACATACATGCTCAAAAACTTTATTATAAAAACTTAAATTCTTTAACATAAAACTCAAAAAAAATTTCATAAAACTCAGAAAGTATATAATCAAATGTAGTACCTCTGAGGCTCTGATGTATGATCCATAAACTGGTAAATAACACTTTGATTTTTTGGTCCAACTTAAATATAAGGTTATGTATACAATTATACTCCATAAAATTTTATAATAATATACACGACTTAAACACGAAGAAAAATTAATAGTATAAGTCTAAATATTTTTTCATATACGAAGTAATAAAAGTTAATACAAATTAAAGTAATAAATGTTAACTAGGTTTTGTGTCCGGCTCCGCACTGGCTTCATCTATATACTCATTTAAATTTTATTTTCTACTCCGTATGAAATAAAATTATCATAAACTTGCCTAACTTATATATGTATCATTCATAATATATTTTTATATGGCATATTTTAAAGTTCTTATTAATTTCACTACTACCGCATGTAATACTCTGAATTTTTCTTGGTTGCTGCTACTAATACTTTCACTACATCACATTGTGTTATACTTTTAATTAAGAAAAGTCATGTAAGTTTTTTCATGATAATCACACTTTTTAAATTATGGTTGTTCTCAATAGATTGTAGTTGTATTTTGTAAATTAATTACTTTGCTAACATGATTATCAACTTTTATACATCTAAAACAATATAGTACAATGAAATTGTATAACCCTTAGCTTGGTTTTGGATTATACTAAGGGGTCGTTTGGTTCAAACATTAGGAATGGATTGGAATGGATTCTAACTCCAAAGAGGTATGGAGTTAGAATCCCATACATGTTTATAATTGTTTGGTTCAATCTAGGAATGAGAAATAATAGTGTGTTGGGTGGAATGGATTTAGAAACTTGGGAGGAGAAGTGGGTATGAGATTACAAGGGGTTGGAATGGAGTTAGAATCCATTAGGTATCTAACTCCATTCCAAAATGCTCGAACCAAACATTGGAATGGATTGAATCCATTCCAATCCATTTCAAAAGCTCCAACCAAACACCCCCTAAGTATATAGTATTGCTTGTTGACTACTTCCTCTTATTCACTAGATCCATATCATTAGAATAAAATACTTTTAGATATATTTAATTAATTACCTTACAAATTTAGTACTCCCTCCGTCCAGTGAATTGTTTACACTTTCTTTATTTTGTGAGGAAAAAAATAAATGAAGTGTAAACTATTAACTGGTACGGAAAAGGTATAGTGAGAGTTTAATACCTATATTATGTAGTTGAAGGGTACTAAACAAATTCTCATTTGTGACGGGGTGACCGATTGCGAATTTAAGACGAGTCAGCCCGTTTCACAAAAACAAGTGGAGGCAAATAAATCCTCCACTTGATCTTTATAAGAAGGAACTGACCCGTATTAATTTTGCGACGGGGCTTCTCGTTGCAAACGAG
Source organism: Heliosperma pusillum (assembly GCA_022085475.1). Taxonomy (NCBI): domain Eukaryota; kingdom Viridiplantae; phylum Streptophyta; class Magnoliopsida; order Caryophyllales; family Caryophyllaceae; genus Heliosperma; species Heliosperma pusillum. The sequence goes on along the minus strand of JAIUZE010007324.1, from coordinate 403 downwards.
ACAGGCCGGGTATTTTACTAGTTTACTGTCACCTGAAAGTTTTTTCCGTGTGTCGTACACAAATGTTGGTTATATTAGTTATGGTAGTAAGAGTAATGGAGGACTCACATGCCCATGATAAACGATTTCCAAGAAAGTTCAAGGTTAATAGTGACATGACTTGCCATTACCATGAAATTTCCCATCGTTTTTACGTTTTATATCTGGTACATAATTGTCAAAACAGCCCAAAATATAGAGGGTCAACATTTTCTATGTATATAATCTATTTAAAGCATGAGGTCTAGTCATATTACTCATATATATTCAAGATATATAAGAATTGTTTAGTATTTTTATTATAAAGTGTATAATTCACTTATTATCTTTTTTTTTTTTTTACAGCAAATAGTAGCTTACAAAG